>JAQQPU010004519.1:0-15334 GCA_029168905.1 Artemia sp. Kazakhstan ARC1039
AATTTGGAATAAGAAGAGCAGAGATACGACGATTTTTATTTCCAATCAATCAAAACAAGCTGGTCTGCGGATATTCTGCTGCAAAACCTTGTTTAAGGACAAATTGCCACTTTTTACGTTTGATAAGCCAGATATGAAACAGCTTATTAAAAAAAAAACAACAGGGGGCTTGAAGCACCATTTGGGGGAACCGTCCATCGTCACATAAGTTTTGCTGCAAGAAAAAAAGAAGTTCAGAAGGCTGCTTTAAGATCTGCCACTCAGACTTGCTTGACTTTTCACTGCTGGTCTGCAAAAGGATCTGGCTTTATGGGTATCACTGCCTATTACCCCAGGAAGATGAAAAATAAACAGAGGTTGCACCACTATCTTTCACATTTCAAGAGGCATAAGCATTCTCATACAACTACTAACATCCTTTCAGCAATCCAAGTTGCAATCAGGAAGTTTTCAATGACAATTAAGATGTTCCGCGTTGTGACTGATTCTGGGAACAATGTCACCAAAGCCTGTAGAATATGAGCCCTTTCCTGAACTTCAGGTTTATAACATTGTCTTCATTCATCTTTTGCAAGCATTCTTAGATTTTTGTCCACTCGAAGCATCCCTGAAGAAGATTGCTTGGAATCCTTTGATGAAGTCGAAGATGTCGATCCAACTGTTGGAAACGATTGAGACAGTCTTTCTGTTCCTTGTTCTGAAAACTCCGGAAATGAAGATACGCTTACTGAAGAATCTGAATAAACCGATGCAGTGTCTATAGAAGAGGGCGGTGAAAGTAATAGAGAAAAAGAGTGGGGAGCTGGGAGCCTGTCAAAAAATGAGGTTGCAACACAGGCTATCTGATCTGGAAACACGTTACACTTGCTCAAACATTGATAGTCGAGGTTGTCACTACCCCTTTTCCTTTGGGAATGGACCATGAAAACGTGCCTAAATAATCAAAAGCATGCCCACTCGTATTCTTAAAACAAAAGTTTGATGTAGTAACACTTTCTATAATGAAGCAAGTGTTTGAGTTGGAAAAAGTATTTTCTGCTGCAAAGTGAGAGAAATTTTCAAAATAAGTTATCAAAAAGTACAATTGTTTTTATGTTGCATCCCTTTGAAAACCTATTAAGAGAAGAGAATGCTTAAAGAAAGTACTGTATAGCAAAGGGTCTAAGTTTCTTTGAAATTCAGAATCTAAGAAATTTCATTTTACATATTTACTTAAGAATGAATTTGGTGAAGAACATTGTTTTCTAGCGCAAAGCGCTGTAAAGATGTACAAAGTACCCTTAAACCATGAATTTTCCTTTTGATTTGTCTGTCACACAAATTGGCTAGAAAATAATTAATCTTAAAAAGATGTTTTAAAATGCAAGGCAACAAAAATTTTTGATTTGGTGGTAAGAAGTGTCATTTTTCGGCACATTATTCTTCTTTTATGCATTGTTTCAGATGGCTTCCAAACATCAGGATGGGGGAAGGGGAAAGCTTGATCTGGAAGGGGAGACTGTCCCCCGCCAAAGTAACTATGGGCTCTGCTTAAACACTAATGACTTTGAGCTGACTGCGCAATTTGACGACGAAAATTATTTTATTTTCAAAATGTCTCAAATAATTAGTATGCATTACCAGGAAATTCGAGGAGATTCTGTATAAACATAAAAGCGCATTTTTGGAAAAAAGGAACAGGAAAATGGAAGAAAATAACCATAAAAAAGGATGGCGGTGTTGTATGCACAGACAGTTTTTTGCCCCTTTATTGAAAAACTGGTCTTTTGGCGGAAAATGCTGCAATAATACTGATAATAAACCAAAACTTATAATTTACAAATTTTTTCTCCTTTAAGCTTTAGGTGTTCTAAAAACAGCTGTTTTTTTGAACAAAAACAGCTGTTTTCTGTTTTTATAAAAAAAACAGAACAGAAAGTGAAACAGGTCTTCTGTTTTTTTGTTGACCTGTTCTGTTTCTGTTCTGTTTCATTCAAGCCCTGTTTATTTTTTTCCTGTTTCTTCAGAAAAACAGAACAGTGCCCATGCTTATTTCCAACTTAATACTCAAATTCTTGAGATACACTATTTTGACAGTGTGCATGCACATAGCATCTTTTGATTTAGTTTAAATTTTCTGTCAATATTTTAAATGGAGTAGTGTGGTAGTAGTTGTAGTAGTATTTGTTTCAAGCAAATTTTGCTTTTTTGATCATATCCCTTATCATTTCCTGAATTTTCAAAATTAATATACTCAGTTATTCTGGTGTTACACCCTTTTTACAATCTGTATATACATAAAATGTTTTGATTTAGTTCAACACTCTCCTCAACAGTCTCTGAAAGGCTCAGCTGAATGCCCTTTGTCTTATTGGAAAGTAAAGGCAAACATGCATGCCTTCCTCAATAACATATACTGAGTGTAAACAATGAATGAATTGCCAAACTTACAGCCTTTTTCCTAATGACTGTGGGGAGGTTGACATCCCCAAATACATTATTACTAGACCTTTCAACAATGCTGAACAAATTAGATCTCTTAAAATATTTGATGAGATATGTTTTGGGGAATAATAGGCTTGGGGGGGGGGGTTGGATTGGAGCTCATCCAATCAAATGAGCTCCACTTGATTCAAAATTCCATAAAAACCTTAAATGCCCTGGGGCATAACTTGCTACCCTTGCCCATAGGCTCTGGGGGATTGTGTCCACCACAATTTCCATATAAACCTTATATGCCCTCAGGGCATAACTTAAAACCCTTGCACTAAGGGATGTGTGGGGGGGGGGTTGTCATCCTCAAGGACATAATTTCCAGACCTTTCAACAACACTGAACAAAATGGCTATCTCAATTTTTCATTAGATGTGTTTTGGGAACTGATCTACATGGGGATGCTTGTTGCCCTCCATTCACTTTTGACTATTATAAAGGGCACTAGCCCTTTCAATTTCCAATCAAATAAACCTTTTTTGAAGTTTCTACAACAACAAATTACCATCTCAAAATTTCTATCAAATGCATTGTGGGAAAATACAAAGTATAGGGGGGGGGGGGGTATCCACCCACCAATCACTCTGAGTCTTAAAAAGGGCACTAGAATGTCTGATTACTCATCCAATGATCTCCCTCTGAAGCCCTTTTTGAAGTTTCTATGACAAGTTCTTCAATATGAAGTGCCCTGATCTAAGACCAAAAACAAAATAAATAAATAATGCACTGTGCCCACATTGTTCTTCACTTAGGCAGTGCTATTGCACTGCCTATGATAGTTTTTTTTTAAACAGTCACTCTCCTATACTATTAGAGCTTTGAAATACAATCGTTTTTGATGGAATTTTTTTAGGCAGACCTACAGCCTAAAGGCAGTTTTGATGAAAGCTCTAAAAATATCCAAAAAATAGGCCTATTAAAGGTCCTGATCTTTGATGACTTTAAAAATCAGTGTGTTATAAAAGTGGAACCTTGCAAAATAGACCTTCTGTTTAAATGAAGTACAACAAAATTGTTTTCAGCTTCACAACTTTGCTCAATCCCAATTTATAAGGTTTTAAAGCAATTAGATTTCCTAAAGTTTGAAAAAAATTATTGATATGGCTTAAAATTCTACTCAAATAACAGGAATTGCATTTTCAAAACTAAAGCCAGAGAAAAAGAAACTGGTAATTGAAAATTAAGGTAAAATGTTGTTTTGTCAAAATTTTCATTGGTAGACCTGTCATGTAGGCAAATATCAGGACCCTCTAGAGGGAGAAGGAGTATAGGTAAATACTTCAAAATACCTTTCCCAGGACATACTTTAGCCTGTAAACCAATCCCTGAAAGTCTCATTTTCCTAACCTAGCCCCTTTCCATGATAGCCAAAAATAGCTAAAGTAGAATTTTACCTCCCAAAATAAATACTTAGGCTATATTATTCCTAAAAGTGCTTCACTTTACTTTAACCCTACCCCCAGTGTGCAAAAACACAGCCTAAATTGTATAGGGCTATTCTCAATGTACTTTTCTGCTTCTTGATTTTGTTAACATTGTTCCTTTGCTGTTAAATCTATTTGAAGAGGAGTGATGTATGACACAAAGCATGAGAAATTTGTGATTTGAGCTGGGTCTATAGGCAACACTTATACATTGAGGTTGAAATGGGGGCAAAGTAAAGTGTATGACTAATAGGTTTGGAAATGATATTTTAGGATTTTTAAAAGGTATTTTCAGAATTTTATAGTGTTTCTTTCTGAGTAGGTCTAACTGTAAACTAGTGTCTGAAGTAATTCCAAAAAAAGCCTATGTCTGCCTGGGCTAGTTGGATGTTAGGCTACAATAGAATTGCTTGAATAGCCTAATAAGCCTAGGGTAAGACACCCAGTAGTCAGCCACCTGCCTATTCTTGGACAGAATGTAACTAATGGGGAACCTAGCTCTAGGCTAATGTGCTTAGAAAGTTTTTATACAAAAACAAAGCTGGTTTCCCTGGTCACTATTAGATATACATATGGATATCTAATAGTCATAAAATCCATATGGTCAATAAAATCCAATAATCAATAAATCCATATGGATATCTAATAGTGACCAGGGAAACCAGCTTTGTCTTTGTATAAAAACTTTCTAAGCACATTAGCCTAGAGCTAGGTTCCCTGTTAGTTACATTCTGTCTGAGAATAGGCAGGTGGCCGACTACTGGGTGTCTTACCCTATCTGTTGAGCCTGCATGTATACTATAAAGTAATAAATACAAAGTTATTTATCTCCCTAATTCAATAAATGTCGAAAAGGCTTCTATCTAGGCTAGTGGGATAACTATTGGGGCCATAATTTACTTCATATTTTCTTGTTAGGTATTTATGTTTTGGCCTTAACTAGCCTGCTTGATATTCAACTAAGTGGATACTTTGTTTATGATATGAACAATGGTAAAATTCTACTTTAGCTACTTTTGGCTATCTTGGGAAGGGGTTAGGTTAGGAAAATGAGACTTTCAGGGATGGGTCTACAGGCTAAAGTATGTCCTGGGAAGGTATTTTGAAATACCTACCTCCACTCCTTCTCCCTCTAGAGGGTCATGAAATTTGCCTACATGACAGGTCTATACCCATTGAAATTTTGACAAAACAACATTTTACCTTAATTTTCAGTTATCAGTTTCTTTTTCTCAGGCTTTAGCTGTGAAAATGCAATTTCAGTTATTTGAGCAGAATTTTAATACATATAAATAGTTTATTTCCAAAATTTAGGAAATGTATTTGCATATCTTTAAAACCTTATAAATTGGGATTGAGCAAAGTTGTGAAGCTGAAAACAATTTTGTTGTACTTCATTTAAGCAGAAGATCTATTTTGCAAGGTTTCACTTCTATAACTCACATATTTTTAAAGGTCATCAAAGGTCAGGACCCTCTAGAGGGAGAAGGAGTGGAAGTGGGTACTTCAGAATATCTTCCTAGGACATGCTTTAGCCTGTAGACCCATCCCTGAAAGTCTCATTTTCTTAACCTAACCCCTTTCCAAGATAGTCAAAAGTAGCTAAAGTAGAATTTTACCATGAACAATCAAATATCTAACAAGGCAGACTAAAAAAAAACTTAAGAAGGAGCTTTAAGCTAGCCTATCTGCCTAGCTAAATATTTAGTGTTGATGTTGAACATCAGGCTATTTCTACATTCAGTAGAATGCAAATTTCTTGAAGATATTCAATAGGAACCTTTCAAGGGTAAAGTGAAGTAATTTGCCTTTAGGGATAGCCTAAGACAAGTAAGTATTTAGACTAGGCCTATGACTGTTTTAAAGTAGGCCTTTTATAAAGAATTTTCAGGCCTTTCTTTTAATTTCATTCAGTACTTCAGGCTCCCTGATTTTTCAAAAGCTGATACCTTTCAGGTATTTCTCTTCCACTTTCTAGCAGCTCAAAAAAGTTTTCAATATTACTGTCACCCATTGAACTTCCTCTGAATTGGCGCTCAGGGTCAGAATTTGAATTTTCCCTGGTTATCTTTGCTAGTTGCAATGATAAGAAAAGAGAATGCCTGAAATTCTGGAATAAAATTGTCCAAATAAGCGAAAAGGGAAATTTTTAGTTTCCCCTGGGAAACTGATGGGTCTTAAGGATTTGCCGTTCGTGCCACTTTGTGATTTTATGGAATGATCCATTGCGTGATTATACAATGCACGATATCAAATGGTTTTTTGTTCGGATGGGATTACTCTTTCTTCCCTGCATATTCAACAATCCTCCCAATATTTTCGGTTTCAAAAGACATATAGATTATACAATCATTTAAAAGTTTCATTGTAGGAGTAGACTCCGACACCACGCCAGTTTTCTTTTCTGTGGCTAATGGCTAATTTTTAGAAAATAGCGACGAAGACCACACTGCCTTTCCATAACAAACAACAAAAGTACGAAGAACAATAGGGAAATCTTTTTGCAAGACAGTGGAGATATAACTCTGGAACTAGTCCTTTGAATTTCCAATCGAATGAGCCCTTTTCAAAGTTTCTATGACAACCCCTTTGATATAAAGCGCCCAGGTATGGAGGCAGAATAATAATACATTGTGCCCACATTGTTCTTTACTTAGGCAGCGTGATTGCGCTGCCTATGATGATCTTCTCCTTTAAGCATTCTCTGAAATTCACTCTGGAACTATGGAAAAAATGAGCTTAAGGGTTTTTTAGATCACCTTAATACATATGATAGAAATTTACAGTTTACTTTAGAAATCGAAATCGCAAATAAAATCCCATTCCTAGATGTGTTAGTTATTCGTAGCTTCGATAAACTCAATTTTACTATTTATAGAAAACCAACACAAAATAATAGATATTTGCATTTTAGATCAAACCACTCCCCACAAGTTACAAAAGCAGTCGTAATATCCCTCGTCGATCGTGCCCTAAATATTTGTTCTGATTCCCACATCACAGCAGAATTAAACTTTATCAAGGACATACTTTTTGGAAATGGGTATCCTATTTTATTTATTAATAGTGTACTTAACTGTAGACTGAAAAGACATTCCCGTAAAATTAATGATAGTTTGCCAAGTGAGATGTCTGACAAGCCCTTAAACATAATTTACCTCCCCTAAATCCCAAAAATCGCTACAAATCTTAAAAAAGTTTGCATAAAAAATAATCTGTATGTAGTATTCACAAATAATTTTAGAATCATAAATTTTCTAAATTCTGGTAAAGATAAAACCCCAGTTTCTCGCCAAAGAGGGGTCTATCAAATACCATGCGATTGTGGCAAATATTATATAGGTAGAACACACCAGAATTTAGAAAAGCGCATACAACAGCATAAAGATGATATTGTCAAAGCTCTAAATTCTAATATTTCCACTGTTTCATCTGATTCTGCATTAGGCAGCCATATTTTTGAAAATCCTAACCACAATATACTTTTTGATGAATCCGCCCTTATTAGCAATGACCTAGGCATAAAGCAGGTAGTCCGAGAATCAATTGAAATCAGACTTAAGATTAATAATAATATTTCCTTAAATAGGGACTTGGGGGAATATATACTAAATGCTCTATACACAAATTTAATTAAAAATGATCTTACAAAATATTTTAAAAAACCGATAGACATTAACACAGAACCGGTCACAAAAAGATCTTTGAGGTTAGCTGCCAAAAAGGCTGGATTAGCAATAAGAACGTGTTTTTAATTTATTTTTCTTTCATCTCATTGAATCGCCTTGTTTTACTTTACTTTTTATCAGTCCTGGTTGAACTTCGCTGAAGTAAGGATGCTAGGACTGTTTTGAAAAAAATTTTACTTTTTGGTTTTATTGGTCGCATGTTGTTGTGAGTCTTTTTTCTTTCATATATTTTTGTCTTGCTAAGGACGGCCCTTAGACATAGGGCCGAAATATTCATTCAAATTATCTCCACTGTCTTGCAAAAAGATTTCCCTATTGTTCTTCGTACTTTTGTTGTTTGCTAATTTTTAAGGAAATGGCGGCATGCTACCGGCTGACGCCGATTTTTATTTTATCAGGAAGTACTTACAAATCTGTTCAAAACATCCTGAGTGACATATTGTTCAAATCCGAATAAACAGACGATTCTGTTAAAGTCCTTTAGAACTCTGAGGGCAGGTACTACCTATAGACACATGTAAATTCGAGGAAAATGCCACACAATCAACAACATTCAAAAATAGGTAGGATCAAGAATGTTTTTTCAGACTTTTTATTTCATTGCTATTTAATAAGCTGTAGTGATCACGTCCCTCGGTGTCTGCGTTTTCATGAAACATGTTGTTGCACTCAATGAAACCCATTAATCAGATTAGCATACCTTTCAGCCCAGTGTATGTTATAATAGTGAAGCAGTTTTTGTGCTTCGTGTGTAGCAGAACACAAAGGAAGCTTAGGACTCACTTTGTTTGCGGGTAGGGGAAGAAAAACAACAAACAACAACTTCTTGAAAATACCTAGTATTTAAATTGGACCCAGTTTAAAGGTTTCATCTAGGACAAATTTCAGCAATGGAAGCCGCAATGCATGTAAAAGCAAATGGATGCTGCTTTCGACCTCCGTTCTAGCAGGCAGGGGTATCACAACGGAGAGGGAAGGGGCAGCACCCCAATTTTTTTAGATTTGGTAAAATGTGGACTAAAAGTCCAAAATTAAACTGAATCCGAGAAAAAACCGAGCAGTTACAATAATTTCTCAGAGAGTCCAAAATTTCAATCCGATTTTGATACCAATTCCAAGATCTGACAGAAAAGGTACAAAATCCAATAGTACAGTTTATAATCCTGTGAATGAAGTTTCGCTGTGATATGTCTAGCTATTAATTATAGTTAAAACCAAATCAAAATCCAGAATCGTTCCGTAAATTTGAAAAAAAACCTTGAGAATCTGATTGAATTTTGCGCAAGATTTTTTCTTATTCCTCTTTTATTTCTGAAACCCAAGTGAATTTTCCGAAGCAGTTATGGTAAAATAAAGGATTTGCTAACATTGCCTTTTCGTAGTTTCGCTGAGCAATTTACACTAAAACAGCAAAATCTGTTTCTGACCTAAAATAAATTATTCGCTTACCGAATTTACGGCTTTGCATTGGTTTGACCTATTTTATTTTTCATTTTTTTTTCACCAAAGCTAAACAGTGAGTAATAAAATTTAGCAAAATGTGGCCTTAGTTGCAGTAGTTCACGAATATACTTTCAACTCACGACTTCTTTGAAATATTGTTGACTAAGAATCCTTGATCTGAGCTGAAATTTTCATCTGCATTTTAAAACAAAATAATGTTTGAAATGTGGTATCCCCACCCCCCCCCCCCCATTTTCAGTAAAAAAATTCAAAATAAATCAAAACTGTCGTGACTTTTTAAATTCCATCATGGACCCAATCTATTCAAAGCTTTTTCTAATACATAACCTTGTGAAGTTGTTTTATGAAGGGATAAAACATTTACTCTAAACAAAACTTTGTAATCCTGAAGTTTTTAAATATTTTGCCAATTCGTGGCATAATCAGTCACTTGAAATCCGAAAACTAATAATCATTAATTCCAAGAATAAAAAAAAAAAAAATGGAAATTTTGCAATGAAACTTGCTGAAAACTAAAGCACAGTGATGGAATGACTGTAGGAATGACGGCTCAAAATTACGGCTCAGGATGTGAAATATATCTTAAAAGTGAACAATTTTAAGAGATGCATAAAAGCAAAAATAAGATCTGTAAACGGAATTTTTTTATTACTGTGAGCTACTCCAAATAAATTATCAAACATTGCTTAAAGAATTCAAGAGAACTGCTGTAAGTGAGAGAATAAGCACGTTAAAAACAAACCTTGTGGAATTTCTGGGGGTCCAGGGCCCAGTCCCTCCCTTAAACCCGCCACTGCCTACTCTGTCTGTAAGCTCTTATTCCCGTTTTCTGGTTATAAATTAATATCGATACCCTTTTACAAAGCTACTTAGCCCGCTAGCTTGCTTAACGTACCAAAATCAACTAAATATAGACAGACCTGCGGCGCGCCGCCACGCCGATAGTACCTGCGGGTTCGTCACCAAATTTTTCTCCCGCCGGCATGGCTTTCAACGACTGCGCGCCGCCAAGCAATCGGGGAGGCATTGTGATCTAAGTCAGTACCTATATCTTATTATCTGTACCTGGAGATATTACTTCAAATAGACTTTTATTTAAAGGAACGTATCGTTTTTCATGTTGCATGCATAAGTTTTATTTCGGATCTGTGTGCTAAGCCTTTATTTTTTTTTAATCCACAATATTACGCACCGTGAAATCGCATCGCAACTTTTTATTCCTATATTTTGCGATTTCTGGAAAAGTACAATTTCACCATTGCAATCATTTTGCCGAAAATAAGTACAGAACTAACTGTAAAATTGCAGGCATGATACAAAAAAATCATCTCATTTATTCAATGATAATATATCTGTTCGTTCTGAGTTCGGATTATTATTTGACTTTATTTCTACTACTCTTCGCTTAGTTTAGCTCTTTACTTTTCTTCCAATTTATTTTTATTGAAGTTTTTTCTTGATTAATTTTTTTCGATTTTAATTAATTTTTTTTCTATTGGTTAACAGTTGTAAAGTTTTTTTTTCGGTTTTTCTGCTTAAGAATTAAGTGGTTGTACAGAAAAGCAGTGAGCAATATTAAACTTAAGACCTTCATATTTAAATTCTTATAATAATTGGAACTCAATACAACCAGGCATTATTAAAGAATAAATGAAATCCAAAACGAAGAGAAATTAAAAAAAGGATCATAGCTAACATAGAGATAACAGGCACTAATATGGATAAATCTTAAAACGAGTAAAACTAAATTGAATATTCAAGTCTAACTTAAAACGAGCAAAAGTTACTAAAACAGGATATTTGTTTTCCCCCTCCCCCCTCCTCTATCCCTAAAAGTCTAGATCCTATTGCGTCATTTGCATTTTTATCGAAAACTATATGTATCTTGAACAGTGTGCTTTCGTTTTTCCTAACATCGACGGAATACAAATCACTATGATAATCAAGATGACTGTAAAGAACTAATGAACATAAACTGAAGGATTAATACATAATAAAATTAATACCTGGAGATCCCAAAAATTCAAGATTTTATTTTACTGTAATTTTTATTTTGTTTTTTAATGTTGTAAATATAAAAGAAAATGTATGTAGTATAATTCATTCTCAGCAAAGCACATATGAGCCAATAGGCTTTAGACTCTGACGGATAGGGGAGGGGGAAGAAGGTTGTTATCTCTGTGCTGGTTATGATGTTTTTTTCTAAATTTCTGTTCGTCTTGGATTCCATTTTTTTTTAAATAGTAATCCTGATCGTTTTCAGTAGGTCTTATTTTAGCAATTTATTTCTGCTAGTCTTAAGTTTCTAACCAGTGAAGAAACAGGGGCGGGAGCAGCCATTTTTATCTTTTGACTTATTTCGACATATCCCTTAACATTCCGAGAATGCTTCACATAAACGTCATTTGTCGTTCCTGAGATATTGTAGATAAGCCCTTTTGACAACCAGGATGTAGAAGTATCTTTTGATTGAGCTTGATATTCCCATCAAAATTCTATGAAAGTTTCAACTTAATAACCTTAAATGTCCCTGAGATAATGCACAAACCATTTTAACAAGCAGGGTGTACATAGTATCTTCTGATTTAAACATCTTCTGAAAATATCAACTAGATACCACTATTCAATCGATCCTCAGGTATTGAAAATACGCACGTTTGACAACCGGGATACACATAGTCGTATTTTGTTAAGTCCAACATCCTTTAGAGCTAGTGATTGCCACAGCTTTCTGTGGGCCTGTCCACTTTAAGATGAGTCTTTTTTCATTTCGATTTGGATAATGAAGATTTTCAAGCAATTCAATTTAGTATTGAATGTAGCCTGTGGCTTGTGAGTGTTCTGAAAACAACGAAGGATGATAGAGTAAATAAGAGTTACTTGGGATTTTGCTATTCAATTCAATTCAATCCTTTATTACCCACAACTACAAGAGAACAAGTAGTACAAGTGGAGGATAAGCATAATAATAAAAAATAAATAAAATAATAAAAAAAGAACATTAACAAACACTATTAATTAATTTCTACTAAGAAAAAAACTGTAAAAGACCATGGTCAGGGCCAATATTACAAAATGCATCTGCAGAAAGGTTTTTGTGTAGGTGACAGAGCTTTTGAGTTACATCCGTAACATAGACATTTTTAACTAGATACCGATTTCTAGTCCATGCCGACAGAGAAAGAAGAAATTTGCAAAATTTTAAATATGTAACTTTAATCTTTTTCAAATCCTTTAGCTTAAGAACAGAATGAACATCCGAAAAATAAAGTACAGAATGATCAGAAAAAGTCGAGAATAAGTGCCCAAGAGCTCTTCTGCTATATTTTCTACGGTTTACTACAATTTTTGAATAACTGAACTGAATTGTTCTTACTGCATCAGCAACAATCTGTTTACGGAAAAGAGCCAGAGAATTAGAAACAATAATACCAAGCCACCGAAAGTAAGAGACAGAAAATACAGAAAATTCATTACATACCAAAGGGTAGATAAAGATAGATTATAAGATAAGAATTCACACTTGTCAATATTGAGGGATAGACCAAAATTTAGGAAAAACTGAGAAACTAAAGAAACCATCGCAGAAAGAGCAGATTTAGTACGACTAATCAACAGAATGTCATCAGCATAGGCAATGTATAAAATGTCAGTAGAACCAGAAAAATAAGCACCTGAGATCTTTTTCAGAACAGTTAAAATACAAATTTTGAAAAGGTTTGGTGATAAAACACCTCCCTGCCTTACTCCTCGAAGCATTTTATTAGTTGTTTCTGGAGAAGATTTCAGGTGGAGGTAAGAATTAGAATACCAAAACCGTAGAAGGTAGATAACCGAAAAATTAACACCAGAAGAGGCCACAGAAAAGAAAAGCTGGTTATGAGCAACAGAATCAAAAGCCTTTGAAAGAAAAGATCAAGTGTACAGAGATATACGCCTTTACCCTTAGAAGAGTGAGAGAGTAGAATAGAAGAAAGGACACGATGAGCATGTTGGCACCCCACACCAGATCTGAAACCAAGTTGATTTTCACCAAAGAAAGGTATATTTTGAGTTAGACTAGGTAAAAGAATATACTCGAAGACCTTGCTAATATTTCAAGAAACAGAAATTGGGCGGTAAGAAGATCAATCTGTTGGCGGTCTACCTCTTTTTAAAATTGAAGTTACGCTGCCACACAAAAAGCTTTCCGGGACGACAGAAGAAGCCAAGCACATTTGAAACAAAAGCGCAAGATGTGATATAAGTTCAGCACATTGGGGAGTTAGATACTTTTTAGATATACCATCAGCATCAATAGATTTCGAATTAAGATGATTCAAAGCATTTGTAACTTCACAACGCGATATAGGAAGAACAAAGCGCTGACTTGGAAATCTAGGGACAATTTTAACAAACGCTTCGCCAAACTTTCTGGGAACAGAATAATTCAAAACGGAGAATATCTTCTAAAAATGTGCATGCCAAGAACTTGGTGGAATAGCATCACTACTCACATCAGAATCGTCTGTTTTACTTGAATTAGTTACTTTCCTCCATTCTTTAGGCGAAGATGGAAAATCAAGCCCACGGTATCGAACACTTTTTAGATACTTCTTGAATTCTAATTTAGTTTTATGTTTAATAAGAAAAAAATTACCAGACCTATGCCAACCAGATTCTGTCCAAACTTTTATCCAAAACTTAGCTTTATTTTTACAGACATTAAGGTTAGGGTCAAGTGACCCAAGAGGGTTTTGAGTATTCTTTTGAATTCGCTTTACTGGGAGAGAAAACTTCGCTTTTCTTTTCAGCTTCTTTCATAGCGGAGAGGATAGAATGATAATATCAGTCTATTTCATATTTAGCATAAAAAAAATTCTGGCTACACTGCAGAAGCTGATACGGAACATAAATCGTTCTTAGATGTAAAGCCAATGTTGCAAGATAAACAGAAAAATTCGCATTATTCCAATCAGGCTTATAAAACCATTTAGAACGTACACCACGACTTTTAGATACATTCCCAGAACAAACTGCAGGCTTTGATAAACAAAAAGACAGCGGAAGGTGATCAAGATTAACCGTAACTGGCGAACAGACAGGAGCTGCAGAACAAATAAAGTGATCAATGTCTGATTTACTACCTGAATGGTGAATATAAGTATAATCATGGGACTTCGGAACAATTTTATAAGCCGGGAGAGAAACAAGAATATGATCATTCCCTACATTATCAGAAACCAGATCGGTATTAAAATCACCAGCAATAACAAAATGCACCCCATGATCCGATACCTTTTCAATTAAAGTTTTAAGTCTGTTACAAGCACAAGAGAACTTCTGAAGTGAACGAATGGAACGATCGTTATATGGCAGATACACATTAATTAATACAATATTACCAAAACGCACAGCAAGAAAAGTGTCATCTGATTGGAAAAGCACAGGACTCGCACCAGAAATATAATTCTTAAAAACACAAGTTAAACCGCCAGAAGGGTGGCGACGCGTAATTTTAGCTGGACGCACAAAAACAACGTGATCACTGCTTTGTCTCAGAGAATTTTCGCTAAAGGCAGTCAGTAAATGTTCTTGGAGGCAAACAACGTCGTAATTAACATAAAGGTCATCAATAAGAAAGTCCTTGCCTCTCGTTCGCTGTTCGTAGATAAATGCGGTCTAGCACAACGAGCGCACTTAGGAGTGCTACTAGTATATGTACTTTCTGAATGCCCAGGAGAACGACACTTGAAGCAACACTTTGGCAATTGCTTGAACTCATAAACACGAAGTTTTCATACCCAATCTTCACACCGTTTCACAGAAATGATCCTTTGGTAATCACGTCTGCAAATTCAAGCTTAACCGATTTGCTTGTTCTAAATTGGTGATCATCAGGAAATAGTAATATCTGGAAAAGGTGTAGTACCATTCGAGGAGGATTTCCAACTAGCATCTGTAAAACAGCTAAGAATTTCAAAAAAGCTTTTGATGAGTTACAGCATTTTCCTTACTTGTAAATCTGTTTCGAAATCGTTTTTTGCTTTGAATGTGCTTTCTCTGACTTTTGGCAAATCTAGCTCACAATCTGCTGTGTTTACAATTGTATACTCCAGAGAGCAGTAACTTGAAAAAACTAAAGAGTCTATAATCAAACAGTTCGTGGTAACGAACTGTAAGTAAGGAGCGACCCGGCTCAATGGTAACCGAAACTCTAGAAAACGGGTTTTTGATACCAATAGATATATCAAAAGAATCAGATTTCAATGCTGATTTCAAATATATAACTTTCATCAAGTTTAG
>JAQQPU010004519.1:20334-37592 GCA_029168905.1 Artemia sp. Kazakhstan ARC1039
TATGTTACCGTGAATGTCCGAAATCTGGTTAATGTCGACATTCACCGATGAATGTCCCAAATTCCTTTTTCTCTGCTTGGATTCAATTAGCTTTTCGAGTCAGCTTTAGTCTTATTCAAGCTATGAAGGTGAAAGTTAAATATAGGTTAGGTTAGATTATGTTAGTTTAGGTTAAGCTAGGTTAAATTTGGTTATAAATATCAGAAATGGTTTAAAAACCTAACATAAGCTAACCTAATCGAACGTAACATCACTTAACCAATCCTAACCCGGTCGAACCTAACGTGTCATCATCTCACATTGCATTAAATTGAAAAAGTTGATGCCCTAGGGGTATATAAGGTATATTTAGAAATAGTGATCGTAGGCTTTAACCTTTGGAGGGGGCACATGTGATTGGTAATCAGAAGTTCTAGTGCTCTTTTTAAGATTGAGAGTGATTGTAGGGTGAATTCCCCCCCCCCCCCCCCGTACACCTCGTGTTTTCCCGAAATGCATATGTTTTTAATTTTGAAATGGTCATTTCTTGTCATAGAAACCTTGAAAACAGCTCATTCGATTAAAAATTGAAAAGACCAGCGCCCTTTTTAATAATCGAAAGTAATTGGAGGGCAACTAACCCCCCTCCTGTGCCCACCATTTTCCGAAACACATCCAATAAACATTTTGAAATAGCAATTTTGTTCACGTAATTGAAAGGTCCGGATAATTGAGGAAAGATTGATTTAAGACACAATCCTTACTATCTTCTTGTACAACGGAAAGGCCTTCTTATCTTCCTTGTGGCTTAATCAAGTAGAAGTGCCATTGCAATTGGTTAATTTATAATTTTAAGCACCTTTATCATATTAACTTATATTTCGTTTGAATTTTTCACTGATGACGGCTTTAAGATAGCCGAAATAGTTTTCAGGGTTTATTTTAGCCAGTGTCATTAAAAGTCTTCATTTTGTCGTACCTTCTTCTTCTTGCATAGCGAACAGTTGGCGTTATGTTCGCTATAGCTTGAAGTAAAAGACCTGACATTTCAATTGCAGTATCTGACAGCAATAGATAAGAGTTCTCATTTGAGAACTGTAAATGAAGTTCAAAAATCAGGACGGCTTTGCAGTGAATTTGAAATTGATTTTCGAAGTTCAGCTACTTTGTATTTTTTAGGTAATTTATTGTTTCATTTGTGACTGTTTGATGATCAAAATACTCTTTTTGGATTGATTTAGCCAATATATTTACAACGCCGAAAAAATCCGAGACTCCTGCACCAACCCTATGAAGGTTTGCCTCATTGCTAGCAGCCGCACAAGATTATATGAAGTACCCTAGCAATGTTGCCAATTCATTTGCATGTATCATTTGGTGGCATGGAATAGCCTACAGTTGTAATGGAGATGCCGGCTCCTAACCTATTATAGGGACCAAGGTCTTATCTTCATTTGTGCCGGATGGCTTTGGCAACCTACTGTAAAGCGATTTAAGAAGCATATGCCATCTCATGTCAATTGTAAGTCAGAAATTTTGCTTATCAATTTGTTCAGCCTAGTCTGTGTCAATGGTTAAGTGAATATACTTTACATATCCCTTGACATGAGACCTGGTAATGTTTTTTTTTCACACGCGGAACCCCTTATAGGGCACCACAAGGCCAACTAGCTTTTATGGCACGCAGCAACGGGCTCCTTTACGCGGGAATGGCCTTTTTTCTTGACATCTTACTCTGACCCTGATTGAGTTCTCTTCCAGTCTCCTAGAGAAATTCGTTTGACGAAAATCAGATTTACTCAAGAATTGTTTTTCTTCTTTCTACTTTCGTCATGTCTGCTTGTTACCTTGATTGGGATAAGTTTTGCAGCCTTACCAAAACTTGTCTTCTTCTTTCCAAGCTGATTGATTAGGTTTTTTTTTAATTTTTGCCCCTTTTCTTCGCTTTTCAGTAACTTTACCAACAGTATTGGTAAAAACACTAGGAATGATCCCTTCATTCTCAAACACAGTCATCTAAACAATTGGCGTGTTCTCGGACATTGCATTTTGAGAGAAGTTTCGTCTATCTCCTTTTGTCCCATTTCGAGAGGAGCCTTTCACGTTGGTGTCTAGATGCAAAGATTGGCCGTTCATCTCATGTTGCAAACTTACCCCACCATGATGGCATCAAAAAGCAATGAAAAATATTACAATACACCAAATGCAACAGGCAACAAGTGTGTGACCTTCCCTATGACTGAGGTCACCTTTGCTTGGCCAACGGAAATCGACGGTTAGTAGCAACCTCGACTAAGTTTCCCGCTGCCTTGCGCAAGCGGCAACTTGATCCAGTTTACCATAGACAGTCCTTTAAAAAACACTTAGTTTAACTTCCCGTTGCGTTACGTTACCATTCTAGATGGAAGAGTTAGGTCCAACCTTTCGCTTTTGGTAGTATCGCCCTTTCAAAATTAAGGCTCTGGATCCATGCATGATGTATAGAGTATGTGTTTTAAGTAAAGTTGTATTTTCAACATTTGCAGTGAAAAATATGGTTCTCGATAGAAATTCTTCGTTTTTTGAAATCCCGATTTGAGAGGCTCTTTGAGAAGCTCCTTGATAAAGTTTTACCGAAGTATTTTTGTTTTCTTTTTTACCCGTTGATGAATATATATTTTTTCTCTTAACAAATGAATATCCTGTTCCTCCCTCGGATATTTTGCTAAGTTTTTTTTTTTTAAGACGACCCCAACGAGAGTACAGTAAACATCGGATTGAAAATGATTTTATTAGCAAGGCATTAAAATATTAAAGTAATATGAGCACACAAAGAATAATTAAATTTGTAAATTGTAACTTCTTACTTGCACTTAATGATATAATTTTGTAGCCAAAAATGGTTCCACTTGAAAGTGGCAAAAAAGTTCTGTACCTGCTTCCAAAATTTATAATTTCATGATTTTTTATAGTACTGTCCCATAGTGTCATTATAATTTCGAATTGTTATTTTTTTTAAAGTTCGAAAAAAACTCTATAAGTAGGAGAATGATTCAGAAAACATAAGAAATCACAAGAAAAACTAAATAATTATTTTTTACGACGAACAATTATTTTGCTTGAAATAAAATAGTGGCTTAAAAATGTGGCGTTAATCAAATTTAGAATGCTCAACAAGAGACAAAGTAAGACTCAAAAGGTTTTTTTAGTCGTTTTGAGAATGTTTAGCAAGGGCCAAGAGAACTAAGGTCAGTTCTTTCTTGTTGATTTTTCCATCTTGATTGAAATCACAGCCTTGCAGTATTGCCTGTCGAAATTCTTCTAAATCGGAGAGATCATAATCCTGGAATACAAAGTGCATAAAGTTAAAAATTATTCCAACGAGCAAAATTTGATACATGGCACAGATACACTTCAATGGAAGTATAAGAAAAATACATAAAAGTAAATAAAAATTAATAAGAAAAGTACAGTCAACGAAGGTTGCATTTTTTCAAAAATTTTATAAGAATCTCAAATATTTCAATCTGTATATCAGGGGAGAAGGAACATGGTTTGGGTCTTTTTTTGTCGTTTATATAATTTTCTCCGTTATGCTTGACACAAAGATAGGTAGCATCACATGGGATAGAAAAACAGTAGAGAACTTCCAAATAAAGGGTGCTGTCAAATAGTATGTATTTTACTCAGTATTAGTGGATTTATATATTGTCTGGGGGGTTAATGTAAAACTTTTCCATACAAATTATTATTATTGTTGTATTGTATTTTAATCTATTTTTATTGAAGTCTTACTAGCATCATGATTTCAGCTATATTTCTGATTTATTTCTGATATTTCACCTGTATTTCTGATTTAGACCTCTATTTATACTTTGGTTAATGTTTCTTCCATTATCCCAAAAGTTTACGGGAAAAAAAAAATTATGTTTTACTGTGTCGTCTGAAGGCATCTTAGATGAAAATATTAGCAAAATGAATGACTTTTTGGAGGTTTTAACTGCTCAGGGTGCAAATATAGACCTGAAAATTAGTGTTAAGAAGACTGAGTTGCTTAGACTGGGAATAAGTGAAGGTGAAGAGGCGATATTGGGTAACGAAAAGATCAATCAAGTTCACAGCTTCACTAGCCTAAATAGTATCATTAGTAAATGTGGTGGATGGAGCAAAGATGTTAAATGTAGAATGACCAAAGAAAAGAGCTTTTTCCACCATTGAAAAAATTTTGGAAGAAGAGGAAGACAAGCCTAGGACCCAAGATTAGAATATGAAAGCTACATTGATGACAGTGGTGAACTATGGTTCTGAAACGTGGGTGCTCCGATAGGCGAAGAATGATTTATTTGATATTCCCCAGAGGAATTGTTTACGGATTGTTTTGGGTACCCGGCTGACTGACCGTATTTCAAACAGCAAGTTGTACAAAAAAAAGTGATGCTATCCCGCTTTTTAGGGGCTATAGTAAATTAAAGGTTGAGGTGGCTGGGACATGTTCTGCGGATGAAAGATGACAGATTGCCAAAGATTGTGCTTGTCGGCCAGCCATCTAGGGTCAAACAAATAGCAGGTCCTCCCCGAATTGGGTGGGAGGAGGTAGTAAGGAAAGATTTAAGGGAAACTGAAACTTCTTGGGAGGGTGTAAAGAGGGAGACTTTTATTAGACTAGGTGGGGAGAGGAGATACTTTCCTATGCAGATAAAAGTCCTTCATCAAGAATCTTAAAGGTTTAGTTAAAATTGTTTCCTTCACCCTTTCTTCTGCAAAGAGCGTTAACTTTTGAAAACTTGGACACACTTTATGTTACAAAAGGGAAACTGGTAACACCTTTGTGTATGACCTTGTTTCAACAAGATTTGCAAACCTACATTTGCCTGCATTTATCACCTACATTTATCAGAATAATTAACACATTCACAGGCGTTATTGTTTATTTTAGATAAATTAACGAAAATATTTTAGTAAATAAGATCTTTTCACGCTATTTTACAATGTTTAACTGCCTTCTACCTACCCGTTCCCCAACTCCAACAACCGTAAAGTATATTTTTAAATTTTTATACATCTAAAATTTAGATCTAAAAATTAAAATTAAGTATAAAGTTAAATCTAAAATTTAAAAATACATAAATTTAAAAAAGTTAAAAGTTGCCTGAATTTCATTTTGCTGATAACCACTCGATGGTTGTCACTCTTATTATTGAGCTACTTGCTGATAGAAATTTTATTTATTCCGTATACTTGTCACAGCCGAGTCAAATACTAGCTTCCTCTAAAAAATCAAAATTAGCAAGGTTGCAAAAAGAAAATCAAGGCACAAACAAAGAGGAAACTATAAAATGAAATTGATAGAATAAATTATATTTGAAATTAGACCCCGGCACCACGGCGATAAGGGAAGACCCATGGCGACGGTGCCAAAAATTAGCAGCGTCGGCGTGCCGCCAATAATTTTTTCCCGCCGCCGCCGGTAAGATGTCGGTGGCGCGCCACCGGTGCGATCTATGTTGATCGCAAACATTAATGTTTTCATCAGTCTTTCTCAAATCCCAGCTTGAATTTACAAAAGATTCGGGCCTATTCAGGAGTTAAAAACTTCGAAAGTCGCTGGCTGAACGCTGGTCTTCTTCGTTATTCCTCAAGAGAAGTAGAAATCTGGTAGAAACGAAACGGCTGTGGCGTTTCAGAAGCCTTGCATAATAAATGAATTAATAGATAACAGTTCACCGTGGCATTTAATAAGATCCAAGGAATCTAATTAAAAGGGAGCACACACAAAAGCCGAAAAAGGCGAGTAGCCTATAAGAAATACAAAAATACCCAAGACATGAAAAAAGTCACAATGGGGGGCCCTCGGTCTATAGAAATATTTCTATGGTTTTCCATGGAATTTGATATCATTTTCTTCCGTCTCCGCTTTAAATGAAAAAAATTATTAGCTTTTCGGCATCCCTGCTTTCAATAAAAAAATTGAGGTATTACCATTTAAAAATGATAGCCCCAAAATCCCCCCCCCCCCCTAGAGGCAATAACATACAATTTTTTTATAAATCATATTTTTGGGGTCACTTCCGTTTCAATTTTCAATTCCCCCACCTTGTACATAGTCTATAGCTAAATTTCATCTCAATAGAAGGTTTTTTGGGAGGGGGGGGGTAAAATTGTCTAGAAAGAAGATTGTATTTTTTTTAGTTTATATGGCGTTCAATAATTGTGTATTAAACATTAAGAAAATGTATCTAAAAATAGCAAAAATAAACAAAATTCTACAAATTTCTAATCAGGAAAATCAAAATACTTAACCACACGAGAAAAGAAAATCTCCGATTTTGTGGTTGACGCAATAAAAAATTGCCGCAAAATTAATTCAAAGTCAGCTGCTGAACGCCGCTGCCTCTGTCAGCGGCTGTGCACGTGCGGTGCGCCGGCGGCGTTACGACACTTCGGCGACGGTCAACCGGGTCTCTCGTTGGCGGCGTTCGGTCGATGCGCCGGTGTGGCGCCGGGGTCTAGTTGAAATGCTAAGGACATTAAAATAAAAGCAGTTCTTGATTTCTGACCCACTTTAGGTCTATTCATACCTAAGAACTACGATTTTTTTATTCTGTTTCAAAATTATGAAGGTTTTAGTTCAGTACTTCATTTGGTTGGTGTAGCCATGTTGAACTGCGAAAATATGCAAACAGAACTAGTTAGATAAAATTGACAGTACTTTTTTTTTGTAAAAAATCCAAACATTAGACGCTATACCTTTTTAAGCTACCGGGAACCATAATTTATGCTTTTAGTTTATTTTTTCTGATTTTCGAATAGGCCTCTTTTTTCTTTCTTTTTACTGCCCGCTACTAAAAAAGATCACATAACTGTAGATCAAGGTCTCTTTCATTAAAGATTGACTTTCGATTTTTAATCCTCCCACCAGACCGAACTGATAACTGTATCGGGTCCCCAAGTTGAATGGCATCTGACAGATGAATGTAGTTACGGGAAATCAGCAAATTAGATCCTTAAGTTTGGGAAGCGGGAAGGATGGGCTCTGAAGGTAGAGGGTGTCAGGCTTGAAGCAAGATGCGAGTTGTTACTGAGTTGGGTTCGAGTGCTCACAAGGAGGCTCTATCCCTTCTCAAGCTGTTCGTAAATGGTTCAAGCATTACTATTAATTCCTTGCTTTAGCTTAGTACGTTGCCTCGGTGTTCAACGAACGAGAAACTCAGAACTGGCATGATCCTGTGAATCTGATAGTGGAAGTGAAATAAAGCATTACGAAGGCGACATTGTGTGTTGACGCGATTTGATTTCTGCCCAGCGCTCTGAATATCAAAGTGAAGAAATTCTACGAAGTATGAGTAACCGGTGAAAGTATCTATGCATCTCTTATGAGCTATTAGGACACGATATTTCGGCGATTTCTAAAGTCTCTCCCCATTGATCATACAAAATGGTCGTTCTTTTAAATAACTGCTTTAAAATAAGTCCTTCAATTTTTGTTTGTGGGATGCCTGTCCTGAGGGTGCCTATAGTATTTAGAGGAGACTAGCCACTAATAAAAATCAACCACAAAGAGATCTGTCCTCAGAAGACGCGCTTTAAAAAGCACCACAACAAATCACAAATGAAAAATGATAAACAACGAAATTTATGGTTAGAAGACAAGCAAAAGGGAGGATCGCTTCAAATTGTAAATAAAATTGACACGCAAAAAAAACAACAAAAAACTATGGTTAGAAGAGAAGTGACACCGTTATAATGCCTTATATTTTAATGGACGATTTTTCCCAACGATTTTTAATGGACGATTTTTAAAAATGGACGATTTTTAATGGACGATTCCATTAAAAATGGACGATTCCATTAAAAATGGACGATTCCATTTTAATGGACGATTCCATTAAAATCGTCCATTAAAAATGGACGATTTTTAATGGACGATTTTTCCCATTTTTTTTTGTTGGTATATTTGTTCATACATAACCTGATTGCATCGAATGGATAAAATTGATAGAGAAAACTACTTTAGCTAATAATTACATGGCCGTTACACTACTTATCAGAAAGTTAGCTCTGAAACAGAGTGCAGTACATACATCTGTCATAGTTTAATTCAGCAATAAATATAAACTGGAAACACAATACTCTTATGCTCAGAGAAAACCACCATACACCATGCAATAAAAACTCATTGTACACAGAGCAAAAAACAACAAAATACTAAATTGTTTGATTCTTAACTAAATGGTCCTTAAGAAACTTCTAAAAGTCCCAAACGAGTGGCATCTCAGTATGGAAGAAGGTAGGGAATTCCAAACTTTAATGACAAGCAATAAAAGGGATTGAAATCTGATCTTACAGTAGGTGTAGAAGGAATGCAGATATTATTTGAAGAACGAAGGTTGTATGGTGTGAATAAAATGAAATGAATGAAATGAAAGAAACAAAATGAGACGTAATTGAAGAGATTTTGGAATATTACTGAGGAGCTGACGATAGACAAGAGAATCAAAAGATAGAATGTGGATACACTGTAGGTTTAGGAGCGGTTTCGGTGAGGAACGGTTGGTGTCCATAACCAGACGCCGTGCTTTGTTATGCATGACAGAAAGTGATCGCAGTGTAGAAGGAAAAGTAGAAATCCATACAATGGGGCAATTAGAAACGTATGGACAAGGCAGAAAAAAAAGAAAGCTTCAGAATAGATCCAGGAAAGGCGTGTCAGATTTTTCAAATGATACCTAAACTTCTTGAGCCCTTAACCCTAATCATGTCTACATGGTGTCTATACAAAAGGTTCTCAACAAGTGGGATACCAAGAAACTGGATGCTTTCTATTCCAGCTGATCCTCTGGTCTACACAAGGAGCCTTGTAAAACCTGAAGCTCTTGAAGCTGAGGAAAAGCTGCCACCAATTTGACAAAAAATAAGAAAATTTGACTTGGTATCATTCAAAGCCAAGTAGTTCACATAAAACCATGAAATTACTCGCTCGAATAATGACACCAGTTTAGACCTGATATCATTTTCCATCTTCCCAAGGCTTCCAAGAGTGTTGTTATCAGCAAAAGCAACAAGCCAATCTTCATTAGAAGTCAAAGTGGAACATCTGGATTACGCAGCTTGCAGCATACTAGAGGCCTGGTGTTCTTGACAGCCGAAATTAGTTCATTGGCGTAAATCAGAAATATAACGGGGCAAAGAACAGATCCCTTAGGGATATCATATTCTGCTTCAGAAGGGCTCTGGAAAAGTGAATCAATTGAAATAAGTGTACCAGAAAGATCCATTTCAAACCCAGAGAAAGAATTTGATATTATAGTAATATGCGATAGTTTCCAAAGAAGAATCTGATGGGTCAAAGGATCAGAATTTACTGAAAAAAAATGTGCATTGTCAGTTTAATATACATATGCTGATATTTATTCCTTAAAATCTTAATTAATTTCTAATTTCTTAAAGTTATAAAAGCGAATACATACAAAAGAATTTTTTTCAGTAAAGTACAAGTTATATTCTGGCTTTTAGAAAGCATGGGGTTTAGAACCCTACTCATATTAATTTGTGCTCGCTTTGAGTTTGACTCTATTATTTATTTTAATTTCTGTTTGGTTTGGGTTTCATATATTTATTGATACTGATTTGGGGTAGTTGTATGCTTGGTAGATTATTTTATTCTATTTTTGTTCATTTTTGGCTTAGTAGAGTTCTTTACTATTTAAAAAAAAACTTATTTTGTGGAATAAGTTTGTTTAATTAATTTCTGTTCGTTTTGTATTGACATAGTCTTTTTCGGGGAGAAAGACTGAGCTTCTTCTAAAGTTAAACAGCTATGCATTCTATAAAAACCTTAAATACCCCTGGGCATAAATTACAACCCCTGCCTCTAATCTCAAGGTTTTTTTTTTCAACCCCAATAGCCTTGATATATGATATTTAGACTACCTTGAATAGAATGGCTATCTCAAAATTTTTATTAGATGCATTTTGGGACAATACGACGTGTGTGGGATAGCTGCCCTCTGATTGCTTTGACTCTTAAAAAGAGCACTAGAGCGTCTGATTACCAATCCAATGAGCCCCCTCTGAAGTTTATATGACCACGCTTTTTGTAAAAACCTTATATGTCCCCAGGTCATAACTTACAACCTTGCCCTGAGGAATGGGGGGATTTTTATCTTCAAAAACATAATTTCCGGACTTTTCTGATACCCTGAACAAAATGGTTATCTCAAAATTTTCATTGTAAGTGCTTGGGGAAATGATGGGCATAAGGGGGGGGGGCACTTGCCCTCTGATTAATTTCAACTAATAAAAAATGCACTACTTCTCTCAATTTCTAATCGAATGAGTCCTTTTTGAAGCTTCTAAGACAAAACTCTATAAAAACCTTATATGGCCTAAGGGCATAACTTGGGACCCTTGTCCTGAAGGCTATTAGGGGAGGGTTGTCATCCTCAAAGACATAGTTTCAAGACATTTCAACTACGTTGAACAAAATGGCAATATAAAAATGTTCATCAGAAATGTTTGGGGAAATGATGGGCATGGGGTGGGGGTGATTCTCCCACCGATTACTTTCGACTATTAAAAATGACAATAACCCTCTCAATTTCCAATCCAATGACCCCTTTTTGAAGTTTTTACTACCAACGCTTTCTATAAAAACATTATATACCCCCAGGGTATAACTTACAATCTCAGCCCTGAGAGTTGTGGGGGGGGGGGGGGGGCCTGTCATACTTTAAAACATAATTTCCTGATCCTTTAACTACGTTCAACAAAATTGTTGCATAAAAAAATTGATCGGAAGTGTTTGGGGAAATGATGGATATGGTGGAAGGGAATTCATCCTTCAATCGCTTTTGACATATTAATAAGGGTACTAGCCCTCTCAATTTCCAATCAAATGAACCCTTTTTGAAGTTTCTACGACAATGCTTTCTATAAAAACCTTATATGCCCCCAGGGCATAGCTTACAACTCTTGTCCTGAGGGCTCTGACGGGGTTATCATCTTCAAAGACCTAATTTCCAAAACTTTCAACTGCGTTGAACAAAGTGGATTATCAAAATTTTGATCGCATGTGTTTTTGGAAATGGTGGGCGTGAGAGGGGGGTTAGTAGCCCTCCAATTACTTCCAACTACTAAAAAGGGCACTAGCCGTTTCAATTTCCAATGGAATGAGCTCTTTTTGAAGTTTTTACGACAAAGCTTTCTATAAAAACCTTATATGCCCCAGGGCAAAACTGACAACCTTCACCCTGAGGGCTTTGGGGGGCTTGTAATCCTTAATGACCTAATTTCCAGAATCTTTAACTACGTTGAAGAAAATGGCTATCTTAAAATTTTGATTGGATGGGTTTTGGGAAATTGTGGACGTGAGAGGGGGGGTTAGTTGTCCTCAAATCACTTTTGACTATTAAAAAGTGAACTAGCCCTTTAAATTTCCAATGGAATGAGCCCTTTTTAAGTTTTTACGACAAAGCTTTCTATAAAAACCTTATATGCCCCCAGGGCATAACCTACAACCCTCACCCTGAGGGCTTGGGGGGGGGGGGTTGTAATCCTCAATGACCTATTTTCCAGAACCTTTAATTACGTTGAACAAAATGGCTGTCTCAAAATTTTGATTGGATGGGTTTTGGGAAATGGTGGGCTTCAGAGGGGGGTTAGTTGTCCTTCAGTCACTTTCGACTATTAAAAAGAGAACTAGCCCTTTAAATTTCCAATGAATTAGCCCTTTTTGAAGTTTCTATGACAACACTTTCAATAAAAACCTTATATGCCCCCAGGGCATGAATTACAACCCTTGCTCTGAGGATTGTGGGGGCAGTGTCCTCGTCAAAGACATAATTTCTAGATCTTTAAACTACGTTGAACAAAATGGCTATTTCAAAATTTTGATTGGATGTGTTTGGCAAAATGGTGGGCGCGGAAGGGGTGTTAGTTGCCTTCCAATCACTTTCAACTATTAAAAAGGGCACAAGCCATTCCGATTTCCAATCGAATGAGTCCTTTCCAAAGTTTCTACGACAACTCCTTCTATACGAAGTGCCCTGGTCTAAGACCAACAAAAAAAAAATAAAAAAAAATAAGACACTGTGCCAACATCGTTCTTTACCTTGGCAGCGCTATTGCGCTTTTTATTATTTCTGGTTGTCTTTAGTTTGAATTGTTATAGAAATTTATTTCTGCTGGTCTTAAGTTTAATATGGCTCTTTACTTTTCTTTGAAAAACTTCTTTTTAGGAAAGTTTTTTTTTAATTAATTTCTGTTCGTTTTTTATTGCCAAAGTTTAAAGTTTTTTCAGCATTTCCTATTTCAACATCAAAGCTGTTCTTCAGCACCAAAGTTTAATCGAAGTATCCAAATATAAGTTATGTTTTTTTCAACATTGAAGTTTCGAAGTCCAACATCCCTCTCAATATTCCCTGAAAGTAGTTACAAATAGAAGTAGTCCCAACTGTAAGTGGTTGCGGTAACAACTAGTCTCAAGTGCAGCCACAATAGTAGCAGTAGTAGCAGTGACCCTGAAAGTTTCAAGTTTACACCTTTACCCGTTCCTAAGATATTGAAAATACGGAATAATTATTCATATACGGAATAATTTCTGTTTGTTTTAAGTTTTAACGTCGTTCCTTACTTTCAGTTAAAAAAAAACTTGTTTTTTTAATTGATTTTTAAACGTTTTTGAGTAAATGCAGGTTTTGATTTTGGCTCATCGTACATGAATAATTATAACTAAATTTGCATATTAATTTTACATTTGGTTAAATGGCTTTCTCAAAACTTGTTTAATTTTATTTACGAACGTTTTACAGTTCGTTACCACGAACTATTTGATACCTTGGGCACTTTGGACGTCTTGGATAAATTTGATATTTGTTATCAAACAATTCCTGGTAACAAACTGTATAGTAAGTTGGCACTGTAATGACTTTTTAGCTCATACTGCAATGATGTCTTCAAATAAAAAGCTGTCTCAAATGAACTGACTCGTGATATTTGTAGGATTATGAAAATTTAACGATTTATTGAAAAGATAAAACCGACGCAACAAAATGGAATTAGAAACAGAGAAACTCATAAGTGACTTGTAGATATTAAAAGAATAATCCATAAGCTCTCAATAGTCTTTCACCGGCCATGACATCAATGCTAAAAGTTCGATGATTTTGTTGATTAATTAAAAAAAATTCCAAAAACGAAGTATTTCCAAATATAGTAAAGAACCATATTTAACTTAAGATCAACTTAATAAACTGCTATAATAATTCAAACTCAAAACGACCACAAATTAATATTTAAGATTATATGAAACCTGAAACAAACAGAAATTAAATAAACAATCGTAGCAAACAAACATACATTAGGTATTAATATAAATGAATAAATAAACCTTAAAATTCGTAAAATTTAGATATTCAAATCAAATTTTAAAAAGAACAAAATCACTACAAAAAAGTTTGTGTTTTTTGTGTTCGACTACACGAAAGTTTGTCACCACACAAAGGTTTGTCATTTGTGTTTATTGAAAACTATTGTCTTGAACAGTCATTGGAAAGAACTAACGAAGTGCCATCTCTAACAAGCGCCATCTTGATAGTATGAGTGAGGAAAAAGGCAATTCGGTACTAAAAATGTATGGTCAATTATGTTGTCAGATGCTCGTAAGGAGTGAGGATTCGTAACCACTGCAACTACGATTAATTGTTATTAAAATTCCTTTTTAGAGTTTCGGTTACTATTACTTCGAATCCCTACTTAAAGTTCGTTACCATGAACTATTTAATTAAAATAACACCTCCTAAGTTTCGATTTATTATGCAAACACCTGTAACCTTTATGAGCACCTAACAACAACTTGACCATACATTTTCATCACCCAGCTTGTTTCTTGCCACACTTAGAGATTCACGACGGCACCTTTTTAAAGATTGTAAAAAGTTGGTGTTATTTTGATATTTTGGTTAATAAGGGCTAGAGCTAGTTCTATGCTATAAAATATTGAATATACATTCGGAAGTTTTGAAACAACGCAGATTCAACACAAGAAAAGGCCTTCTTCTTAACTGGACTAGTAAATAACGAACTATCTTGTCATCTTTATCCAGGGCATTCTTTTAAGTATGACGTCAATCATCATTTTGCATGCAAATATACAATTTTTTGTCAAAAAACTGATTTTAGTTTAGAAATTATCTTGTTTTAATTACAAAAGTAAGTAAATGAAACAGTATCCTTTAACATTAGCTCTTAAAGAGCTTTCTATGATGTTCCAGTGCCCCACTAGCAGCGGGGAAACAAAAGGATACTTCCCATGCAAAAAAGTGGTTTTTCTTGTCGTTCAAGTCGGAGGATATTCCTTGTTACTAAGGCCAAGGGACCGAAAAAACTTTAAAGAACATATCATAAATTTGTTTATTTTCATTTTTGTTACATTTTTACGAGTCAGAAAAATATTTGGGGGGGGGGGTGTCCAATCCCCCTAACTTCCTTCACCCACCTCCAATATCTTACACAATTTTTCGTTATATCCTATAAAATTTGGTCTCTATAATACGCCTTTTTTTTACAAATAAACTTACAGTCCCTTAGCCTTAACAACAAGGAATATCCCCCAACTTGAATGACAAGGAGGTCCAAATACTATTCTCAAAAAAAAAAAAAAACTTACAGGATAAGTGGTATGGTAGAAAGAAATTATATTACCTTAAATCGCAGCTTGGAGCGAATTTAAGGATTTTCGTCCTTGTAATGCCCCGTTATTCCTTTTTTAGCCCTCCTTTCCTTTTTTCGTTTCCTTATTAACAAATGTAACTTTTTGATCTATCCTTATTCATTTTCGATCTCAGATAGTTTTTTATTAGTGTTAACCTGGAAATGATCTCTCTAAAGAAGCAACGCTTACTGGAATTGTTAACAATATTCTGAGAGGAAAAAACAGGTTTGTTAATGCTATTGATTTACACTATCCGATAAAAATCTGACCATGTAAGTGGATTAAAAAAACAAACAATACCTGACAGTTTTTGTTCACGACAATTCATTAGAGCACTCCGAATTCAATCACACTCTTTTTCAAGATTAAAAAAAAAATTTGGAATGAAGAATTCATTTTTCATTAAAATGAAATGAATAACGAAAATGAAATGAATATGAATGAAATGAAATGAAGTCGAATCTTAATAATAGTTAAAACTTTCAAATCAGTCTAAATTTTCTTTCCATTCACACTAAACAGTTTCTTGATAACGAGTTTTCCTTTTTTTTTTTTTTACCACGGGTGAAGGTTCGCTCTTTATTAAGTTGCAGCTGATGGTGGAATTATAACAGAATCTTCCCTCAAATTAAGCTTATGTTGTAATAATCTTCATTATTTGGACTCAAACATATGCTTTCCTCATAATGATCTGTAATCAAACATGGGAAATAACTAGTTAAAGAAACTAACCTTTTTTGCCAGTTCCAATAGGTCTTTCAAAAAACCAAGTAGCTCTTCATTTTCAATAGTTCCACTGCTGTCCTGTAATATAATTGAACATCATCAGTTTTTCACAAAATATACGAGCTAATTTGTTACTGCAGTACCAGTTATTCATACCTCTAAACACAGTTTTGATTCTAATCAAGATAGTCTTACTTGCAAAAGCTAAGAAAGGTTCACCATTGTAGAATACTTGCACTAGAAAAAAAACTTTTTCGCATACTGACCAATGGTCTGCATAGCGCAGATATGGATTCTCTGATTTTACTGGCTTCGTTCGGGAGAGCAATCCATTGCTGGGGCAAATTTTTCAACGCTTCCTGCGATTTCCCCCCAGATTTCTCCAGGTACCCATTTATAATTATGTCAACTCTGGCTGAGCTCACAGAGTCACACCATTGATCCCTGTTCCAAACTAAACAACCTAAGATACCAGGACTCTAACTCCTGTGCTCAGGATTTCAAATTATGAGCCCTAACCACTTGGCTAGGATCTTGATAATTTACAAATTCTATTTTAATAATATTGCCCTACACCCTATTTTTCTCAAATGCACCCGATCGAAATTTTCAGATAGCTATTTCGTTCAAAATAATTCCACGATCAAATAAATGAAGTTCTGGGGTTGACACAACTCCCTAGCGCCCGGGGATTAGTGTTGTAAGTTATGTCCCAGGGGCATATAAGGTTTTTATAGAAGGGGTGGTCGTGTACACTTTGGGAGGGGCGTTCATTTGATTGAAAATTGAAAGTTCTAGTTCCATTTTTAAGAGCAAAGGGTGATCAAAAGGCAACTAGCCCCCCCCATGCCCTTTTTCCCCAAATGCATTCAATCGAAATTCTGAGATAGACATTTGTTCAAAATATTCCATGTGTTATATAACAGTGCCTCTGGGGCTCCTAAAAATAATCTGTTTTTAAGCTTCAACTTCGCTCTTTATTTTCATCTAAACACCTTTTTTAAAATCTTCTGAAGACATATTTACTTTCAAGTAATACAGACTCTCAAGCTTCCACTCATAAAAAGTTATCAACAAAATTAATCTCTTTTTGGTTGAAAGTAACCAAAAATCTTAGCATTTGCTTTCCTAGTCATAGTTTTACCCGGAAGAGAAAATTGAGCAGCCACAGAAAAAGTAAAAATAGATACCTCAAAATGTCGGTCAGATGTCATAAGGGGTAACAAAGGACCAGATATCAAAAACAGTCTTAGGACAGGGACTGGTTGATCTTCAAACACCTTTGACTTATAAAAATGGACTAGAACACTCAATTTCCGTTCGAATGAGCATCCTCTGAAGTTTCTACCCCCACAAGGCGGAGGTTAGGAATGAGGAAGGGGCAGTTCCCTCCAATACTGAATAAATTCTGCTAATTTTGGGGTTTACTGTAGCTCTTTTTTTGTAATTTGGAGCGTAGGCCAGAAATATTCCCAGGAATCAAATATGATTAAATATTAATTTTTATCTCCACCCCCTTCCTTAGAACTAATTATGTATTTACCCGAAGGCTCAATGAGAGCTAGGATATTTTGAAATTAAAATGCACCCTTTAAAGCACCTATCCCCTCCCTATCACCAGCGAAAAAGGGTTTAGGAGATGGGGAGGGGTTAAACTCCGATTATTTTTGAATCTTAAAAAGGGACGGGAGACTTTTGATTTCCAACTGAATGAACCCCCGCCAAAGCTTATATGACAACCTTTCCAATGAAAACTGTATATCTTAACAATAAGTAACTTTCATACCTTACAGGGGCTTTCCCCGGGGACTGGAAGGGGGATTTTCAAACCCGGAGGCATGGTTATTTGACGTTTATATATATA
>JAQQPU010004519.1:37992-51994 GCA_029168905.1 Artemia sp. Kazakhstan ARC1039
TATATGTATATGTATATATATACTCAGGCGGTAGCTTTGGCCTTTTGCCTCCATGAATTTATATTGTAAATGTATCTTGTCAATTTTTATGGAATTATTACAGTTTTTTTCTTTTCTTTATTCTCATAAACAAAAAACTGATCAACTCGTCTATTTTATTAAATTAACTCCTCTTTTGTTCAAAAATTCAGCCCGTCTGTTTTATTAAATTAGTTGATCCACAGCAATCCGACAAATGCTTGGAGGGCACCGTCGAATTGTCGTGTTCGCTGGATTAAAGAGTACTGCTTAAAGACCATCTACAGTCAGGATTATTTTAGTAAAGAGTACCTGATTATCCCACAAATTACAGATCCAATGTTAATGTTCTGTATTGTATGTTATTAATTTAAAAAAACCTTTTTCCACAAAAAAAAGTTTTACAAAGAAAAGTAAAGAACTCCATTAAACCAAAAATGAAACCAAAAAAACGAACAGAAATTACAATAAATAACCGAGTCAAACTCAAAACGAGCAGGAATTACTATGAGTTGGGCTCAAAACCCCTATGCCTTCCCAAAGCCAGAACATAATTTGCACCTTGCTAATTGAAGTTTCTACGACAACTCCTTCGATACAAAGTGCCCTGGTATGAAAAAAAAAAAATTAATAAATAATACATTGTGTCAACATCGTTCTTTACATAGGCAGCGCGATTGCGCTACCTATCATGCTCTGAAGTATAAATCGTACTTCATAAGGTATGTCAAATTTAGTAAATTAAAAACATAATAAGAAAGCATATGATTTATTATAAAAATTAACATCATTAATGCTGCAAAGCTTACACTAGCATATTAAAAAAAACATTAAGCTCTTTTAACATTTTTTCTACTGGATGGTCTTTCGATACTAGCTTCAGAAGTAGCTCGCTCACGCTAGGCCGCACCGCTATCACATGTAGTCAAATTCAAACTAAGCAATCAAAACAATTTTTGTTGTTTTTTTCACATTTACATTGAATTTCCGCGTTTTTATTTTGTTGCTTTTTTCTTCGGCACTCTCATTGATTATATTTTTTCGTTTCGCGCTGAAGAAGAGAGGTGTTTGTCCCCTTGAAATATTCGCTTTGTTGTATTTTGTCATTTGAACTTTAAAAACCCCATTTTTGCTTGTTTTTCCTTCTTTATGTTATGCCAGGCCAATGTGGTTTAAGAAATTATCGGTATCACACTACATACGTAATTTTTTAATCCTTTGTATAACCTTTTTCAGACAAGTTCTTTTACAGTTGGATAATGTAAATATCCATAAAATCATCGTAAAAAATCATCACATTCAAAAATCAAAACAGCACATTAAGTATGTTTTGACCCCCCGGGAACCTAATAGCCCATTTCAAAACAGAGGCTTCACCGATATATTTAAATTACAATACATTTCATACCTTATTGGAATCAAAATCCAGTGAAGGTTTTCAGTCTGTATTATCAGAGAGCCTAATGAGGCCCTTGGGTAGTAGGCTTTCTTGGGTAGAAGTATGCGTCGTGTACAATAGCAGTGGCGCGTATAAAACTGTTCAGTCATGCATAATCTACCTTAGCGATGATTGTCAAAAGATATTCAATAATAATACATACTTTGGATTACAGGGGGGTGCCGGAGTGGACAGAGCTGGATTACCAGGGTCCATTGTAACTCCTTTTTTGTCCAAAAACTTCAGAATATTTGGTCGTTTGAGACATTCTAGCTTTTTAATTGTTCGAAAATGGCAAAAAGGTCGAGGCAAAACTACCTTAGCTGAATGTGAAGTATTTCCTTTTAGTCCAAATATTGTAAATTTTGCAAGTGAAAATGAAGTCAAATTCTTTAAATAAAATATAATATTTCTCATTTTTCAAATTGTAAGTAATTATAGTACTTACCCTGTCATATAAAGAAAATACTTTTTCGATATCCTCTTTGCTTATGACAGTTGGACCCTGAAAATAAATATAATAAAATAGACCTGGAAGGTATTTCTTACGTGAAGTCATGTCAAGACAATGTAGCTGTATAGTAAATACGAGTATATACACATTTAAACAGTTTGACTTTTATATGATAAATTAATCTGACCTAGGATATCTGGCAGCTTGCTCACTGTGTCAATTACATTAATACCAAAGATAATTAGCTATTATCAACCATACCTATCGGTAAATCGCTTTGCCTATCATTTACCTATCGCTTTTTGATAGTAGTTTCATTAGACTATTTGGCTATTCAAAATCGAACCACATTCCCTGCAATTCAGCCAGCTTCAGTGGCTTAATGTCAACTCTTTTCCTGAATACTTTCTTTGTTTTGATGTCCTTGGTACTTTTAAGGACTGAAATTGTATAAACTCTCATTGTGAATAGCTAATCAAATCCAGAAGTGGTTTTAGGGGAGGGACAGAGGGATGCAGATATTTTCAATAAAATAATCTAATGGTTATAATCATTTTGTTATTTTTGAAATTTAGTAATTTAGTAATAAAGTATAGGGCACAGTTAAAAAATGAAAATAATAAATACTTTTTTAATGGATTAATAAAATAAATAAATTAAAGAATAGTTAAACAATAATAATGAATGTAATGAAACAAAAATAATTAGTACTAATTAAATAATTTAAATAGTAAATTGACCATGAATTATTAATTAATTGAAAATAGTTGTGTTAATGAATAAAATTTTGTTAAAATTTGGCCTGAAATTGCAGGCCATTCGATTAGAAACTGGAGTGGCTTGTGCCTTTTTTATAGTCGAAAGTGATTGGAAGGCAACTAGCCCCCCTCACGCCCATCATTCCCCCAACCACATCGAATTAAGATTTTGAGATAGCCATTTTGTTCAGCGTAGTTGATTTCCAGATAGAAAATATGTTTTTGAGGAGGACACTCCCCCACAACCCTCGGGGCAAGGGTTGTAAGTTATGCCCTGGATGCATATAAGGTTTTTATAGAGGGCTTTGTCGTAGAAACTTCAAAAAAGACTCATTCGATTGGAAATTCAAACGGCTAGTGCCCTTTTTAATAGTCGAAAGTGATTGGAGGGCAACTAACCCCCCTCTCACGCAACCTTTCCCCAAACAAATCCAATCAAAATTTTGAGATAGCCATTTTATTCAACGTAGTTTTAACTTCTGTAAATTAGGTTTTTGAGGATGACAACCCCCTGACAGCCGTCAGGACAAGGGTTGTAAGTTATGCCCTGGGGGCATATAAAGTTTTTATAGAAAGTGTTGTCGTAGTAACTTCAAAAAGGGCTCATTTGATTAGAAATTGAAATGGTTAGTGTCCTTTTTAATAGTCGAAAGTAATTGGAATGCAACTAACACCCCTTCCATGCCCACCATTTCCCCAAACACATCCAACAAAATTTTGAGATAGCCATTTGTTCCACGCAGTTAAAGTTCAGGAAATTATACCTTTGAGCAGGACTACCCCCCCCCTCCAGGCTTCAGGGTAAGGGTTATAAGTTATACCCCAGAGGCATATAAGTTTTTATTGAAATCTTTGTCATAGAAACTTGAAAAAGGGCTGAATCGATTGGAAATTCAAAGGTCTAGTGCCCTTTTTAATAGTAAAAAGTTATTTGAGGGCAACTAGCCCCCCCCCCCTCACTCGCCCACCTTTTCCCCAAACACATCCAATAAAAATTTTTAGATAGTCCTTTTGTTCAGTGATGTGGATTTCTAGATAGAAATTATGTTTTTGAGGAGGAAACTCCCCCACAGCCCTCAGGGCAAGGGTTGTAAGTTATGCCCTGGGAGCATATGAGGTTTTTATAGAACGCATCGTCGTAAAAACTTCAAAAAGGGCTCATTCGATTTGAAATTGAAATGGCTAGTGCCCTTTTTAATAGTCGAAAGTGATTGGAAGGCAACTAACACCCCTTCCACGCCCATCATTTCCCCAAACATATCCAATGAAAACTTTTAGATAGCTATTTTATTCCACGCAGTTTAAAGTTGAGGAAATGATACCTTTGCACAGGACACTCCTCCCACAGTCTTCAGGGCAAGGGTTATGAGTTATGCCCTCGAGGCATAAGGTTTTTATTGTAATCTTTGTCTTAGAAACTTGAAAAAGGGCTTTTTCGATTAGAAATTCATAGGGATAGTGCCCTTTTTAATATTCAAAAGTGATTTGAGGGCAACTAACACCCCTCTCACGCCCACCTTTCCCCAAACAAATTCAATCCAAATTTTTAGATAGCCATTTTATTTAACTCAATTGAAAGTTTTGGAAATTAGGTCTTTAAGGATGACAACCCATCCCCCCCCCCAGAACCCTCATGGCAAGGGTTGTAAGTTATGCCCTGGGAGCATTTAAGGTTTTTATAGAAAGCAATGTTGTAAAAACATCAAAAAGGGCTCATTCAATTGAAAATTGAAAGGGCCAGTGCCCTTTTAATAGTCGAAAATGATTGAAGGGCAACTAACCCTCCTTTCACGCCCACAATTTCCCCAAACACATCCAATCAAAATTTTGAAATATCCTGTTTGTTCAACGTAGTCGAAAGTTCTGGAAATTGGGTCTTTTAGGATGATAACCCCATCAGAGCCCTCAGTGCAAGGGTTGTAAGTTATGCCCTGGGGGCATATAAGGTTTACATAGAAAGTTGTTGTAGAAATTTCAAAAGGGGCTCATTTGATTGGAAATTGAAATTGCCCTTTTTAATAGTCAAAAGTCCTTTTTAGTAATTTCCCTTTTTAATAGTTTCCCCAAACATATTCAATCAAAATTTAGACATAGACATTTTGTTCAACGTGGTTGAAAGTTCTGGAAATTATGTATTGAAGGATGAAAAACCCCCCAAAGTCCCCAGGGCAAAGGTGGTAAGTTATGTCCTGGGGGCATATAAGGTTTTTAATGAAAGTATTATCGTAGAAACTTCAAAAGAGCTCATTTGATTGGAAATTGAGAGGGCTTGTGCCCTTTTTAATAGTTGAAAATGATTTGACGGTAACTAACCCCCCTATCACGCCCACCATTCCCCTAAACACATCCAATAAAGTTTTCAGATAGCCATTTTGTCCAACGTAGTAGAAAGTTCTGGAAATTAGGTCTGTGAGGATGACAAACCCCTCACAGCCCTCAGGACAAGGGTTGTAAATTATGCCCTGGGGGCTTGTCGTAGAAGGCTTGACATTTTTATAGTATTAATTAAAAAACTTTTTACACAAAAAAAGGTTTTAAAAAGAAAAGTAAAGAACTTCATTATACAAAAAATGAGCAAAAATAAAATAAAATGATGTACCAAGCTCGAAACTGCCACAAATCAGCATCGATAAATAAATGAAACCCAAAAAGAACAGAAATTAAAATAAATAACCGAGTCAATCTCAAAACGAGCAGAAATTAACATAAGTTGGGCGCAAAACCCCTATGCCTTCCCAAGGCCAGAACAAAATTTGTACTTTACTGAAAAAAATACAAATGAATGTGCATTGTCAGTTTAATATACATGTACTAATATTTAGTAATCAAAATGTTAAAATTATTTGATCTATTAAAGCTATAAAAGTAAAAACATTTATATTTTTTATAAATGAAAAAAAGTTTGAAAAAAGCCTCGAAAGTTTGAACATAATACCCTCAGTCGCTCTTGGGATACTGCTGAGATGCCTTGTTGGGAATTCGCATTATCACAGTGCATTTTGATTTAATCTTAAGGCAACATTTAGTTTTTAAACATAATGGGCAAATGGGAGGGTGGGAGTGGAAGGGGGATTAGTTACCCTCCAATCACTTTCGACTATTAAAAAGGGCATCAGCCCTTTCTATTTTCAATTGAATGAGCCCCTTTCGAAGTTCCCACGACAACTCATTCGATTCGAAGTACCCTGGTCTAAACAACAACAACAACAACAAAAATATTATTAATCACTTTCGAATGAAAAAAGGGCACTAGCCCTTTGAATTTCAATTCGAATGAGCCCTTTTCTGAAGTTTCTACGACAACGTCTTCTATAAAAACCTTATATGCCCCCAGGGCATAACTTGAAACCCTTGCCCTGAGGGTTGTGGGATCTCAAAATTTTTATTGGATGTGTATGGGGGAATGATGGGCGTGCGGGGTGGGGATAATTGCCCTCCAATCACTTTCGACTATTAAAAAGGGAACTAGCCCTTTGAATTTCCAATCGAATGAGCTTTTTTTGAAGTTTCTACGACAACTCCTTCTATAAAAACATTATATGCCCCCTGGGCATAACTTAAAACCCTTGCCCTGAGGGTTGTGGGGGAGTGTCCTCCTCAAAAACATATTTTCTATCTGGACATCAACTACGCTGAACAAAATGGCTATCTCAAAATTTTGATTGGATGTGTTTGGGGGAATGATGGGCGTGGGGGGGGGGGGGGCTAGTTGCCAATTGAATTAGCCTTTTTTGAAGTTTCTACGACAACGCCTTCTATAAAAAGTCGAATATGCCCCCAGGGCATAACTTAAAACCCTTGCCCTGAGGGTTGTGGGGGAGTGTCCTTCTCAAAAACATATTTTCTATCTGGAAATCAACTAGCCTACGCTAAACAAAATGGCTATCTCAAAATTTTGATTGGATGTATTTGGGTGAATGATGGTCGTTGGGGGGGGGCTAGTTGCCCTCCAATCACTTTCAACTATTGAAAAGGCACAAGCCCTTTGAATTTCCAATGAAAAGAGCCCCTTTTGAAGTTTCTATGACAACGCCTTCTATAAAACCCTTATATACTTAAAACATTTGCCCTGAGGGTTGTTGAGGAGTGTCCTCCTCAAAAACATATTTTCTATCTGGAAATCAACTACGCTGAACAAAATTGCTATCTCATAATTTTGATTGGATATGTCTGGGGAATGATGGGCGTGGGGGAGGGGCTAGTTCCAATCACTTTAGACTATTAAGAAGGGAACTAGCCCTTTGAATTTCCAATGAAATGAGCCTGTTTTGAAGTCTCTACGACAAAGCCTTCTTATAAAAACCTTATATGCCCCCGGGCATAACTTAAAACCCTTGTCCTGAGGGTTGTGGGGGAGTGTCCTCCTAAAAATTTATTTTCTATCTGAAAATCAACCAGCCTACGCTGAACAAAATGGCTATCTCCAAATTCTGATTGGATGGTTTCGGGGGAACGATGGGCGTGGGGGCTAGTTGCCCTCCAATCACTTTCAACTATTAAAAAGGGCACTAGACGTTTGGATTCCCAATCGAATGAACCTGTTTTGAAGTTTTTATGACAACACCTTCCATAGAAACTTATATGCCCCCAGGGCATAACGTAAAACCTTTGCCCTGAGGGTTGTGGGGGAGTGTCCTTCTCAAAAACATATTTTCTATCTGGAAATCAACTACGCTGAACAAAATGGCTATCTCAAAATTTTGATTGGATGTGTTTGGGGAAATGATTTGCGTGGGGGGGGGGCTAGTTGCACTCCTATCACTTTTGACTATTAAAAAGGGCACCAGCCCTTTAATTTCCAATCGATTGAGCCTGTTTTGAAGTTTCTACGACAACGCCATTCATAAAAACCTTATATGCCCCCAGGGCATAACTTAAAACCCTTTCCCTGAGGGTTGTGGGGGTGTGTCCTCCTCAAAAATACATTTTCTATGTTGCAATAAACTACTCTGAACAAAATGACTATCTCAAAATTTGGATTGGATGTATTTGGGGGAATTATAGGCGTGGGGGGGCTAGTTGCCCTCCAATCACTTTCGACTATTAAAAAGGGTACTAGCCCTTTGAATTTACAATCGAATGAGCCTTTTTTGAAGATTCTACGACAACGCCTTCAATCAAAACCTTATATACCCCCCAGGGCATAACTTAAAACTCTTGCCCTGAGGGTTGTGGGGGAGTGTCATCCTCAAAAACATATTTTCTATCTTGAAATAAAATACGCCGAACAAAATGGCTATCTCATAATTTTGATTGGATGTGTTGGGGTTAATGATGGGCGTGGGGGGGCTAGTTGCCCTCCAATCACTTTCGACTATTAAAAAGGGCACTAGCCCTTTCAATTTCCTATCAAATGAGCCTGCTTTTAAGTTTTTAAGACAAAGCCTTCTATAAAACCTTATATGCTCCCAGGGCATAATTTAAAACCCTTGCCCTGAAGGTTGTTGGGGAATGTCCTCCTCAAAAACACATTTTCTATCTGGAAATCAACTAGCCTACGCTGAACAAAATGGCTGTTTCAAAATTCTGATTGGATGTGTTTGGGGGAATGATGGCTCTGGGGGGCTAGTTGTCCTCCAATCACTTTCAACTATTAAAAAGGGCACTAGTCCTTTGAATTTCCAATCGAATGAGCCTGTTTTGAAGTTTCTAAGACAGCGCCTTCTATAAAAACCTTATATGCCCCCAGGGCACAACTTAAAAGCTCTGCCCTGAGGGTGGTGGGGGAGTGTCTTCCTCAAAAACATATTTTCTATCTGGAAATCAAATACGCTGAGAAAAATGGCTATCTCACCATTTTGATTGGATGTATTGGGGGGAATGATGGGCGTGGGGGGGGGCTAGTTACCCTCCAATCACTTTCGACTATTAAAAAGGGCACTAGCCCTTTGAATTTCCTATCGAATGAGCCTGTTTTGAAGTTTCTAAGAAAACACCTTCTATAAAAACCTTATATGCCCCCAGGGCATAATTTAAAACTCTTGCCTGAGGGTAAGACAACGCCTTCTATAAAAACCTTATATGCCCACAGGGCACAACTTAAAAGCTTAGCCCTGAGGGTGGGGGGGGATTGTCTTCCTCAAAAACATATTTTCTATCTGGAAATCAACTACACTGAACAAAATGGCTATCTCAAAATTTTGATTGGATGTGTTTGGAAGGATGATTGGCGTGAAGGAGGGGGGGGGGGGCTAGTTGCCCTCTAATCACTTTCGACTATTAAAAATGGCACTAGAACTCTCGATTTTCAATCAAATGAGCCCCTTTTGAAGTCTCTATGACGACCCCTTCTATATGAAGTGCCCTGCTTTAAAGAAAAAAAATGTACATTGTGTCAACATTGATCTTATATGCCCTTAGGGCATAACTTAGAACCCTTGCCCCGAGGGTTTTGGAGGAGTGTCCTCCTCAAAAAGATATTTTCTATATGCATATCAACTACGCTGAACAAAATGGCTATCTCATAATTTTGATTGGATGTATTTGGGGGAATGATGGGCGTGGGGGGACTAGTTGCCTTCCAATCACTTTGGACTGCTAAAAAGGGCACTAGCCAATCCAATTTCCAATCGAATGAACCCTTTTCGAAGTTTCTACGACAGCTCCTTCGATACGAAGTGCCCGGGTATGGAGAAAAAACAAAAAAAAACACATTTTGCCCACACTGTTCTTTACTTAGGCAGCGCTAGCGCGCTGCCTATGAAAGATCGATGTGGGTATAATGTATTATCTTTTTGTTGTTTTTGTTGTTTAAACCAGGGCACTTTGTATCGAGGGAGTTGTCATAGGAACATCAAAAAGGGCTCATTCGATTGAAAATAGAAAGGGCTGATGCCCTTTTTAATAGTCGAAAGTGATTGGAGTGAAACTAAACCCCCTCCCAAGTCCACACTCCCATTTGACTTTATGTTTAAATACTAAATGTTGCCATAAGTTTAAATCAAAATGCACTGTGTTAATGCTAATTCCCAATAAGGCATCTCAGCAGTATCTCAAGAACGACTGAGGATATTATGTTCAAACTTTCGGGACTGCTTCTGCTCTTAAAATTTAACCAAATCAAAATAGCGTAAGTATATCCAAGCTATCAAAGAAAGTAAACAGATTTTTTGGCGAATGGTATCAAGTTTTCCATTACAGGTCAACTAGAGGAGGTATGAAACTAAATTAAACACTACTATTTGTGTCCAGATTTTTAAGAAGGTGTATGTTGTTAAAGATTGCTGAAAATATGTCTCCAGCACACAAATAGCAGGCCAAATTATAAATTCTTAAAAAAATGAAAAGATTTAAAGTATTATTTTATTTTTGTCTGAAAAGACTATGTCAATATAAAACGAACAGAAATTAATTAAAAAAACCTTGTCCACAGAATATGTTTTTCAAAGAAAAGTATTGAACTCCATTAAACCAAAAATGAGCAAAAATAAAATCAAATACTCTACCAAGCTTGAAACTACCACAAATCAGCATCGATAAATAAATGAAACCCAGAACGAACAGAAATTACAATAAATAACCGAGTCTAACTAAAAAACGAGCCAAAATTAACATAAGTTGGGTTCAAAACCCCTATGTCTTCCCAAGGCCACAACATAATTTGCACTTTACTGAAAAAAATATAAATGTTTTTACTTTTATAACTTTAATAAATCAAATAATATTAACATTTTCATTACTAAATATCAGTATATGTATATTAAACTGACATATGCACATTCAGTTGTATTTTTTCAGCAAAGTGCAAATTATGTTCTCGCCTTGGGAAGGCATAGGGGTTTTGAGCCCAACTTATGTTAATTTCTGCTTGTTTTGAGTTTGACTCGGTTATTTATTGCAATTTCTGTTCGTTTTGGGTTTCATTTATTTATCGATGTTGATTTGTGGTAGTTTCACGCTTGGTAGATTATTTGATTTTATTTTTGCTCAAATTTGTTTAATGGAGTTTTTCACTTTTCTTTGAAAAACTTATTTTGTGGAAAAAGTTTTTTTTTAATTAATCTAGCGTAAAACAAGGAATTTATTTTCGAAAAAAGAATACTCTTTCACCGTGCATTACCTTGTTCTACTTTTCATTTTTTGTCATCATTATTAATAAATTATTCAGATAAGTCCTCTGTAACAAAAATTACTCATACATACTAAAAAAAAAATAATGTATTAGTTAATTCATGTGTATGATCAGCTTTAGTTTCCACCACGAAAGAAAATTCATGTGAAGGTCTATTGAGACGATGTAAAACCGCGCCTGTACATCATTACTAATTCCTTCTGTTCCTTTTTGGGTTTAGATAAAAACTAATTGAAACAAAATATGAGGGTTCAAAAGTACCAACTTGTGTCTCTTATACTCGATTGCGTGTAAAAATTAAGACAAAGCTCAAAAGTGTCGCACTGGGATCCACACAAAGGAATAAACAACATAATGCGTTACATTCCCTCTCTATTATAACCCTGCTTTGCCCTAATTAGTAAAATAGGGGTAAAGCAGCGCCTCTAAATTAGCACCTAAAACTGCTAACAACGACCCTCCTCCTTAGAAATTAGGAGATTTAGGAGGTCTCTACGTAAAAGCAAAACGGGCTAGAATTTGATTTATAAATTACAAATAACAAGATTACAAATTGCAAGAATCAGATATTTTAGTTAGATAGTCTTTGATGGGGGTAAACGGAGGCAATAAGGTTTACAGAAAACACGAAGGGGTGGAAATTACAAATACAAGTAGGACTTACTTTTGTAGTGAATCAAGACCTAGCTAGTTCTATACCAATCAAGGATTTGACTAGCCTTAGTAGCAAGCTTAGCTGTTTATTGTGTAGTCAGAGGATCATTTCTTGCATCTTATCAGTATTTAGCTAGTTTTTCCATTGAGTGTAGATTTAGCTCAATTCTGCAGCAAGTTAGATTTGGCTAATTTCTGCAGCAAGTTAGAGCTTTGCTCATTTTTGCACCCAGCTAGGACTTAGCACGTATTCGCATGAAGTTAGTCCACGGCGTGGACTTTGTTGTCGGTGAGTCTGGATCTTTTACAACACAGAAAATTTACTGCTTGGGCTAGACTGAGTATTGACTTACCGAACCTAGCTCAATTTTAAGTCATGTGAGTTTACAGCTTAGACTATGCTCATGTCTACGCATGAATTGAAAATCCTTTTATAATTACCTTTGGTCACTTTCAACCTCTAAAATCGGTACTAGAATTTTCAATTTATAATCGGATCAATACCTTCTCTCGTTAACATGCATCCAGTCTGTGCGAATCGACCACAAAAAAACAAACAAAAGAAGAATGCATGGGAGACATGAAAACCTTTACTACTTTCATTTTAGTATGCTGACTCTGATAACAGCTTTGAGAAGTATTAGCAACCCTTTTCTTTCTAAAACGATCCATATTTACAGATTTTCTCAATAATGCAGTGACCAGGCCTACTAATAGCAGGACCAAGCCATCTGAGGCTAAAAGACTCTACCTCACCGAGTTCAAAGCCTCTTTTTCCCCTCTCACGAATTTTCGTCGTCCTTAAAAATTTTTGCAAGACCTCCTCCCACTTCCAAACGAGAATTTTCTCAATATTTTCAAATATCCTCCTTATTTTTCCCCTAAACTTTTTTTAATATCCTTTTTATTTTAACAACAACTTTGGAAAACAACATTTTCAGTTGCAGGTTAATTTGAACGACAATGGTTAGACGCTCGACAGTTACTGGTCATGTAGGCGCGATTCTTGATCAATAATTTTCAGCCAGAGTAGACAATTCATTACCTACATTATCGGTCAATGTTGTTCAGCAACGTTAAGAGAGAATCCTTTTTAGATAGTAGACCAAATAAAGCAATTCATTAAATACTATCCAAGGTGTGGTATTGAAATTGACACCATGATTAAACATTCATTCCATTATTATAACTGGTAATTAAGCTTCATAAAAAAATAATTGAAGTATAAGATGACAAGTTTCAAAAATATCTACGCAAAGAGTCTCCAAGTGAATTTATCACGATATATTCTTTACAATCTAATTCTCATATTTTTCGTTCTTAACACTTGTATTATATTCATGTGTAGAATTATTGAGAAGCGTTAGGCCTGTCTTTTGGGGAACATTTCTCTAAACGTTGCCTTAGAGATTCATATCCCAAGAGCAGCTTTAAAAGGTTCTATAGAATCCAGAAATATATACACACAAATAATAACAATAATAATTTCTTTGTAACCCGCCATGCAAGTTAAAAGTGGAGCAAAAAAAAAAAAAAAACACATCCAACCAAAAGGAATTAGACCAACTGTCTTTTTTTTCTAGCAACTTAATAAATATCAGACTGAATTAACCTTTCGGAAAAGAATTCAAATGTATACCCACATTGAGGAATGTGATGGTAAAATTTTATATATCAAAATCCATCTCAGCGAAAATGTCACATTGAGTCTGCAGAAATTCGATTAGAATTACCTTAGTTTAAGCCAATGATTTTAGATTTATGCTTTGTGATGCTACACCCCTTTTTATTCAAAAATTTAAATCAAGTTTTTAATTTAAATGTGCGAAAATAACACTACTGCAGTTAAGGTAGGAAATGAGGTTAGTAGCTGGTTTCGTATTCGATCAGGACTTAAACAGGGTTTTGTTCTACCCCTTTTTATAGGAATCATTTTGATGGACTTTGTCTTAAGCAGGACAGGAAAGGCAATGGGAGAACAGTGAATCAAACGGGGAGGAAAAACTTGCCTGGTTTTAGATTATGCTGATGATTTAAGAATCCTAGATGAAAGTATGAGCAAAATGAATGAACGTTTAGAGATTTTGTGAGTTCAGGGTGCTATAATAGGTTTGAAAATTAATGTTGAGAAAACTAAGCGGCTAAGGCTAGGAGTAATTGAAGATGAAAAGGTGACGTCGGGTAGCGAAAATAACGACCAATTGGACAGCTTCACCTATCTTGGTAGCATTATTAGTAAAGCCGGTGGGTGCAATACAGATGTTAAATGTAGAATAGCCAAGGCCCAAGGATTTTTTTTCGATAATTGCTACGGTGAAGACAGTGGTCAAATATGGTTGCGTTTTTTTTACAAAAATTCCGGTTCATTTTGTTAAGGATAGATTTTATCTCCGATTAATTTTTTATGTTTTTACAATTTTTTTCGAATCTTTTGACTTTCCCCCCATGAAGTTCCAATTTCTTTTAAATTCATATTTAAAGGAAATTGGGAGTTTTTTCACAGTTGAAAAGTGAAACGCGAAACCAAGATTAGAATATTGGAAGTAGACTAGCTCGTAGCGATTCTACGACTTTATGTTCCTTCCGGTTTTTCTGGTAATTCTATTCTA
>JAQQPU010004520.1:11690-29992 GCA_029168905.1 Artemia sp. Kazakhstan ARC1039
ACCTTTTAATTACGTTGAACAAAATGGCTATCTCAGAATTTTTATTGGATATGTTTGGGGAAATGGTAGGCGTGGGAGGGGGTTTGTTGCTCTTCAATCACTTTTAATATTAAAAAGGATACTAGTTCTTTCAATTTACAATCCAATGAGCTGTTTTTGAATTTTTACCGACAACAGATGGCCATCTCAAAATTTCTATCAGACGCATTTCGGGAAGATAGGAGATGCTGGGGGGGGGGGGTCCCCCCCCGGTTAACATTATTATTAAAAAAGCAGTAAAAACCACCACCACCAACACAAGGCCCCCCCCCCCCCAGTTTATACGATCACCGTTTCTATATATACCTTCTGACCCCAGGGCATAACTTACATCCCTTGCCCTGGGGGTTGTCATCCTCAAACACATAATTTCTGGATCTTTCAATTACGTTGAACAAAATGGATATATAAAAATTTGGACTGGATGGGTTTGGGGAAATGGTGGGCGTGGGAGGGGGATTGTTTGCCTTCCAATCGCTTTTGATTATTAAAAGGGGCACTAGCCCTTTCAATTTCCAATCGAATGAGCTCTTTTTGAAGTTTCTAAGACAACAAATGGCCATCAAAAAATTTCTATCACAAGCATTTCGGGAAAATATGAGGAGTGGGGGGGGGTATCCACCCTCCGATCACTCTGATTTTTGAAAAGGGCAATGAAACTTCTGATTACCAATTCAATGAGCCCCCTCCAAAGTTTATACGATCACCCTTTCTATATATACCTTATATGCCCCAGGTCATAACTTACAACCCTTGACTTGAGGGCTGTAGGGGGGTTGTCATCCTTAAAGACCTAATTTCCAGACCTTTTAACTACGTTAAACAAAATGGCTAATTCGAAATGTTGATTGGATGTGTTTTATGAAATGGTGGGTGTGAGAGAGGACTTAGTTACCCTCCAATCACTTTCAACTAGTGTAAGAGCACTAGCCCTTTCAATTTCCAATCGAATGAGCTCTTTTTGAAGTTTCTACGACAACAAATGGCCATCTCAAAATTTCTATCAGATGGATTTCGGGAAAATAAGAGGTGGGGGGGGATCGACCCTCTGATCACTCTGAATCTTAAAAATGGCATTAGAACATCCTATTATCCAATCAAGTGAGCCCATTCCAGAGTTTTTACGATCATCCTTCTATATATACCTTATATGCCCCCAGGGCATAGCTTGTAACCATTGCCCTGAGGGCTCTGGGGGGTTGTTATTCTCAAAGACATAATTTTCGGACCTTTCAATTACGTTGTACAAAATAGCTATTTCAAATTTTGGTTGGATGTATTTGAGGAAATGATAGGCGTGGGATGGGGGTTAGTTGCCCTCCAGTCAATTTTGGCTATTAAGAAGGGCACTAGCCCTTTCAATTTTCAATCGAATAAGCTCATTTCGAAGTTCCTAAGACAACAAATGGCAATCTCAAAATGCCTATTAGATACATTTCGAGGCAATACGAGGTATGGGGCGGGGTATAAACCCTCCGATCACTCTGAATCTCAAAAAGGACACTAAAACTTTTGATTAGCAATCCAATGAACCCCCTCCGAAGTTTATACGGTCACCCTTGGAATAACTTACAACCCTTGCCCTGAGGGTTGTGGGGGTTTGTCATCCTTAAAGACATAATTTCCAGATCTTCTTAAACTACGTTGAACAAAATGGCTATCTCAAAATTTTGATTGAATGTGTTTGGAGAATGGTGGGCTTGGGAGGGGAATTAGTTGTCCTTCAATCACTTTTGACTATTAAAAAGGGCAATAGCTCTTGCAATTTCATACCGAATGAGCCCTTTTTGAAGCTTCTACGACAACGCCTTCGATACGAAGTGCCCTGGTCTTAGCCAAAAAACCAAAAAATCAATAAATAATACATTGTGTCCACATCGCTTTTTTCTTTGGCAGCTCTATTGCGCTGCCTATGATCAGCACAAGTAAGATCTTTTAGATATTCACTCCTAAAATACGAAAAGCGCCGAATCAAAAGAACAACTTAAGAAGGGGTTACATAGACCTGACTTTGGAAACCTGCAAGTCATTGGTTTAGCATGTACTGAAAGCGACCTACCCGTTATCAGCCTAGTCTCAGCATTGACCAAGTCAGCCTGAAGCTTCAAATGGAATTATTTTGGATCACTTTTCTAAGGAATTACGATTTGAGTCGTAGTAATAATGGCAAGGGCTATTCATGAATCTACCCCTCATTTCATTGATAAGCAATAGAAAGAGACTCGGACCCTTGAGACACTTCAACAAGTTCAACATGTATTCGCCTTAAAGACTGGGATAGCAAGAATAATTTCCCAGGCGTTTGGAAAGCTCCAGAAGCAAAGTCCTTTCTATAAAGAGAGGCAGTATCTAATTTCAAGAGCGTTTTAAGCATTTTGGAACTTAATCTTCATATATTTTCAAAATTGATTTTTTATGTCTGTGCAAGGTGGAAGATAGAAGAATTGACTCCATCATCACCAAGTGTACTCAATAATGAACCCCTTTCTAAAAAGATAGGTAAGTGGGCTAGCGATTTGAGCGGTTTTCAGTTGCCCTTCAAATTCTATTTTAAAACTGGTCTCAGCTTGAACCAAAGCAGCACGGTCTTAATCAGTTTTCATTCACAACCATTTCTTACACACCTTTTATCTAGCCTATTTCACTTTTTTGCATTGACAATTGAGCTGAGTATTATCCTGCGACTATGCTTTGGCTAGCTCAAATAGTGCTTAGTACCCAATCACCTCTGCAATTAAATTTTGGGATCTTTATTGCTAAACATACTAATATGCTAAATACAGCTAAATCTGCTAAATTAACCACAGTAGTAGTAGAACCCGTATAGCTTTCTCATTTTTTACATGTTAAGGTATATGTTCCATGAGTTGTCACCAAGAGATGGTCACTTGCCAGGGCGTAGCTTTCTTTATCGAAGGAATCCATATCATCTGTCAAGAATAGATCAAGCCACTACGAACTGGAATTCTACAAGTTGATCCAGATCATAAGCAAAAATTAGAAAAAGCAAAGCTATACCTTCAGCACCAGCAGTCGAGCTGTTCGACCATTGGCTGTGAAGGATGCCGAAGTCATCTTAAATAAAATTATCCTGGGTTTTGAAGACTTTTCCTCGTAAAATCCAGGAATTCTTTAAGATAATCATTGACCTTTATTCTGTACATGTCATAAAACCTATCAAATAAAGACTTGTTAGGAAGGTCTATTTTCAGCCATGAAGAACAGAAACATTAGAGAGTTATCAGACTTCAAACGAGCGAGCCGTAGTCTCTGTAGCTCACGCTATTCTAATAATACTGATAAAGAATAGCACAAAATTCCAAGTGAGGAGAATTAGACTTTTACAAGAGACGTTATTTTCAACATTACTGTACGCTATTTTGATGTCAGAAAATTCTCTATTAAAATTGCCATACAGGAAGTGGCTATCACAGTGATAACATAAAAAAGAAGTAAACGTCTGGTTTTCTCACCGCACTAAAGGTTTAGCAAAGATGCAGCGTCCTCTTGTTGGTGGCGTAGAAGAACCAATAGAACTAACACTTACGGTTGTAAAGCAGTCACTGAACTAAGACGGAGAGCGTTACGGCTCATACATGATTAATGAATTAGAGCAAGCATTCAACAGATTTAACAGTATGAAAGTGTTGATAACGCTGGTAAGAGAATTTTTATTCCAATCAAAACTTACAAAAGATTCATCTGACCTGCCTACCTTCTTAAATAGTGTTATGAAGCCCTTTATCCACGTATTTCAGACGTATTAAAAATCTTTGAGCACCTCAAGAATAATGAGACCCCAGGAGAGGATGGGATCCCTGCTGAAATCTATAAGGCTTTGTCAGCATTTCTAAGACGACTAGCCAACCTTTTTGTGTAGGTATACACGATGAAGGCTTTCTCAAAAGACTGGGAAATACTATTCCTCGTTTTACTTGAATAAAAAAATAGGAATCATAACTGATGGCGGAATTTAAACAGGCACCTCCTTAATTGATCACGCTAAGAAAAATCTTCTGCATTGTTCTTTTGAGTCAGTTTAAAGAAGCACATGACAAGGTAACGTCTCCTCAACTCACAGGTTCCAGAACAGCTAGAGGATATCTAGGACAGATCTCGACGATTAAACTTACCCTTCAGCAGTATAATCAATTCCACATTGTATACATAATGTTTTATGTATATGAAAACTTAACTGTACTAGCTTCATCGTAAATATTTTCAATGATTAAATTGCTTTGAATGTGGTACTAAAGTATATTTTGGAGTGGAATGGCGTAAAAGGAATATAGAAAAAAGTTTTTGGACTTCAAATCTGTGTCTTGTGAATGTTAGTCATGAATCTAAATTGGAATTTTGTTTTTCGAAAGCTTACAGAGAACCGCACGGTGGTAACTCAGATTATCCCTGTATGAAGAAAAGAAATAAATTTTCTAGTTGGAGCTTCGTTGTCATAATAATATTTTGCCAAAGAATGCTTTGTCTGAAGGTTGTGTCAATAAAAGAGAATTTGGGGAAGTTATACGTTTAACAAAAATGAATAATGGACTGTCTAAAGTGCATGGACCTCGACTTGATGGGACACAAATTCTAGTGATGGCTCTTAATTACTTTCAACTGTTTATAAAATGTTAAATAGCTCTTTTAATTTGTATGATTTTCTGTTCCATTTGATCCTTTATTGGGCAAATGTCCTAATGCGGTCTTCTGGGTTCATAGACCCATAAAGACTATGATGGATTTTTTTCATATAATATGGTATTTTATCGGCAACATTTTCAGGCATTATTAATGCTTGAACGGGATAGCTTTCCTGGGGTTGCCTCATTGCGATACTAAGTCGATACTAACTTTACAAAGCAAAAGGGATTTAAAAAGGATATGGATCAATAGCTTGGGTATGATGTATCTGGTATCAAAATATCGAATTCATACGTTCTTTATCCTTCCATTATTTTTTCATAAAGTATAAAAAACCAAAAAGATTAACATTCATGGTTGCATGTAGAGGGTGTTGGGGGAGTATATGTAGACGTGCTGGGCTTGTTGGTATGATTGCTTATAATTAACTATCAAATGCATTACAGAAGGTCGAAGACTATGTAGGATTTATCAGTCTTATCAATAAATGTTTCTGACAAGAAATTTTGTTTCTTAGTCAAAGAACATCTTGAAACCTGGAATTTCATGATATCTGAAAGCAACCTAGTAAAGTTATATATTCATGCCTGTCCATGCATCTCTAAAAAAAAATACTGTGGCTAATATACTACCCATCTCATTTTTCATGAAATAAAAGACAAAGATCTTTGTCTGAATACGAAACTATGAAACAGTATTACATAATGGTAGCAGATATCAAATACCTTACCTCGTGGTAAGGAACTGTAAATAAGGAGTGACCCGACTCAATAGTAACCGAAACTCTAAAAAACGGAATTTTGATACCAATAGGTACAACAAAAAAGTCAAATTTTTATGCTGATATCAAATAGATAAGTTTAATCAAGTTTACTCTTACACGTCAAAAGTTACGAGCCTGATAAAATTTGCCTTATTTTCTCAAAAAAGGAGGAAACACTCCCTAAAAGTCATAGAATCTTAATGAAAAAAAAAAATCATACCATCAGATTCATCGTATCAGAGAACCCTACTGTAGAGGTTTCTAGCTCCTATCTGCAAAAATGCAGAATTTCGTAGTTTTTACCAGAAGAAAGATCACGGATGCGTGTTTATTTGTTTTTTTTTTCAGGGGTGATCGTACCGACCCAGTGGTCCTAGAATATAACTAGAGCGCTCATTCGAACAGAAATTATAAGTTCTAGTACTCTTTTTAAGTGACCAAACAAACTGGATGGCCCCTCCCATGCTCATTTTTCCCCAAAGTCATCCGATCAAAATTTTGAGATACCCATTTTGCTCAGCATAGTCGAAAAATCAAATATCTATGTCTTTGAGGGTGATTTAATCCCCCACAGTCCGCAGAGGAAGGGCTGCAAGTTAAGGATTTTGCCCAACGTTTACACAAGGTATTGATTATGGAAAAGAATATAGACATTTTCAGGGGGATTTTTCCTGGTGAGGGGGGGGGGTATGTAGTAGGATCTTTCCATGGAGGAATTTTTCATTGGGGAAGGGAATTTTCCATGAAAGGGTGCCGGATTTCCTAGCATTATTTAAAGAACGATCAGAAATTCAATTTAAAAAAACAGGTTTTTTAAACTGAAAGTAAGGAGCATAATTAAAACTTAAAACGAACAGAAGTTATTACTTATATGAGGGGGTTCGCCCCATCGTCATTACCTCACTCTTTACGCTGAAGTTTTTTTAGTACTATCAAAAGAGCTATTTTTTCTAATTAAACGGTCTTTGTGATTCAGGGGTCATTCTTAAAGAATTGGAACAAATTTCGAACTTTAGCGTAAAGAGCGAGGTATTGACGATGGGGTGAGCCCCCTCATATGCCTAGTAATTTCTATTCGTTTAAAGTTTAATATTGTTCCTTACTTTCAGTTAAAAAAACATGTTTTTTTTATTTAATTTATACAAAGATGTTTTTTTTTCAACCTGTGATCTAAATCTAACGATTATTAACATCACATCTAATAATAATAATAATAATTTATTTTTGACCCACTATACAGAAAATGAAGTGGAGTAACACAAGAAAAGAGAAAAAAAAAGAAAAAAAATAAATAAACAAACAAACAAAAAAAAACAAAAAAAAACACAAAGATACATTTAACAACAACACAATAAATAAATATTACACTCAATGCGCTGTGGCTACCCGGATAAGTGGGTGGTTAACACCCAAAGTAGCATAAATGTTCTCTTGAAGACGGCTACTTTGTCTGACAAAACAATTTACAATATCCGGAGCGCCAAAAATCCGCATCATCTTTCTATTACTGTATCTGCGAGGTAGATACAATAAAAACTTGCAATATCTAAAATACATAATTCTAATATCGCTAATATCCCCTGGCCGAAACAGGATGTGAAGGCCAGCTGGGAACAAAACTGCATGGTCACAAAAACTCGAGTACAATTTAGCCAATGCTTTTCTGTTATATCTTCCCCTGTTGGGGACAATTTTGGCGTACCCCAGTTTCAGCTTATCTTTAATATCACTCAATGCCCGGAAACGAAATAAAGTAAGCGATTTGCAAATATTGATCCCAAGCCATGGGAAAGATTCAACACTTTTTACAGAAAATACGCCGCAATCAAGCGGCATTGCTGAAGATTTTGAATTAAACACTAAATATTCGCATTTATCAGTGTTGAGGCTTCATCCAATTTCCCCATACAGCCGCGATACAAGTAGCACAGACTTCATTAATGTAAACTTTGACCTGCTAACAAGCAGAAGATCATCCGCATATGCAATATAGGAGACGTTTGACAACCCTGAAGAGTAAGAAAGCGGTATCATATTAAGAACACTCAATAAACAAGCTTTAAAAATTTGAGGTGAAAGCACACTACCCTGACGGACCCCAGATCTAACTGGGATTTTGCCAAAGGCCCGGGAACCCTGCCTCAACTGAATAAATGAATTCTGGTACCAAAACCGAAGTACACAAATAATTGAACTATTCACACCCAAACGTGCCAGAGAAAACCATGCCTGAGAGTGACAAACAGTATCGAAAGCTTTAGATAGGTCTAACGCACAAAAGTGAACTTCCGTTTTTAAACGATATGCTTCTTGTAACACCTTTGCAAGTATACGGTGGGCATGCTGGCATCCTATACGTGACTTAAAACCGAACTGATTTGCGTCATAATCCACCTTATCTTGAATAAATGGGAGCAGTACATATTCAAATACTTTGCTTAAATTACACGCTACAGTGATAGGGCGGTATGATCCACAATTAAGCGGATCCTTCCCTCGCTTCAGAACAGAGGTAACAGTACCACACAGGAAAGAATCCGGCACTAGTGAGCTACTAACACACATCTGAAAAAGTAGTTGCAGATGGCTAATCAACTCGGGAGAATCGATTCTTAAATGTTCAACACAAATTCCATCCAAATCAACAGACTTAGATTTTAGTTTTTTAATGCTTTTCACAACAGACTCAGCACTAATAGGGATAATATCTTTCTGGCGTAGTCTACGCGGAATAACTGAATCAAGCAATCTACAAAACCTGGAATGGACTGCATAATTTACTGTACTGAAAATTGTCGAGTAATGACTAACCCATGAATCACCAGGAATTAAACTGGACGAAACAGTCGGGTTTAGCTTACTAGAATTCAACACTTCACTCCATTGTCGAGGACTTTTCGGAAATTCCTTACCCTTATATCGGACGCTTCGCAAGTAAGATTTGAATTCAGATTTGGTTTTTTTTTTTTAATACTAAGTACATGACCCGAAGTGGGGCGGCCACACGCATTCCATATCCGAAGCCACATTTTTGCCCGAGTTTTCACAATTTTTAACTGAGGGTCCTCTTTCCATAAAGAACTTCTAGTTTTCGAACGAATACGTGAAACAGGGACAGCTATGGCCTCGGCCTGTTTAAGGCAGGCAACAATCTGAGAATAGTAAGAATTAAGTTGTGATCGGGCATTAGGCGAGAGGACACTGGTACAAAGTAAATGGTAAGGAACTGTCACAGATGAGAGCAGAGTTACCAAAGTACAGATATATAATGTCCAGTTAGCTTTATTCCATTCACGCTTATCATACCATTTCGTGCCCCGAACAGAAGATTCACACTGATTCAGGCCAGAAGAATGCGAAACAGAGACGGTAAAAGAGAGAGGGAGGTGATCATAATCTCTTTCTTCATCATGAACCTCGACACTCGAGCATATCACACCAGCCGAGCAAACACAGTGGTCTATATCAGACACACATCCACTATTATGAATATACGAAAAATCAGCACTCTTGGCTACTATCTGATATCCATCTGGCAAAGACTGAAGCACAAGATCAGACCAAGTTGACTCTCTATTTATGTTACAATTTAGGTCTCCCACTGTGATCCACTTAAAGCTATGTCTTTCAATATTCCGAAGGAAATTCTTCAGAGAAGACACAATTTTTGTGAATTTATTAAATGACAAAACTGTTTTTTTTATCATGAGGTAGGTAAGTATTGATAATCACTAGATCTGCAATTCGAAGGGCAATAAAATTATCGCAAGAGTGTATGCACTGGGGAGAGAAGCACGAAAGTCTATTACTCACAATACATGCAAGCCCTCCGGAAGGTCTGCCCCTCGTCCGTCTGGCACTGGTTGTATAAACTACATGTTCATCACTTCTGTTTAGTGAGCTGACACTTACAGCCGGCAAAAGATGTTCCTGTAGCAACACGATGTCAAAATCGATCATTTTCTGATTTATTGAATAATCTTTGTCTTTGGTGCCATTTATGTTAAAAGAACACACAGAAAACGTTACTGTTTCAGTCATTTCTTATTCGAGGCACGCTTAGCTATGGTACTACGGATTACGCGGCACTTTAGACTGAATGCAACATGGCCTTCACCACATAGCGCACACTTCGGTTCGGCCAAACATGGTGCATCTTTTGTCGATAAATGCATACCGCTGCAGCGGGAACAGCGGGGAGGGCTGGTGCAATTGGCCTTCATATGATCAGGTGATTGACACTTATAACCGCAACGGGGAGGACGGAGGCACTCAAATACTCGGAAAATTTCATATTCTACCTTAAGTCCGAGACGAAGTGCATTTGTAAGTCCAACAGCATCGTAGAAGAATATCTTAACAGTCAAGGACTGCCCGATGCGCTTAGCGTCTACAACTCCTTCACGCCCCACGAAAAAACTGACGTCATAAGCTAGCGGTATGCCTTTAACTATTCCAACGGGTTTCCGCTCTTGAAGTTTTGCATCGCACTTCAGAACATTAGGTACCGCATCACAAAAGTCCTTTGCAGCAACTGGGTCAATCTGCACTAAAAGTTTATTGCCCGACGGCTTGATAGAATGAATGGCTTGGTGTCCCTTGATTTGGTCAATGGCATCGCAACGTTTCACAGGATTGTTAAGCTCGGGAGAAATTCCAGAGATTACTACAGTAGTAGTGGATTTGTTTACATTTGGCTTAAGCGAGGCACTGGTTAAGGAGGGAAAATTCTGATCATAAGATGTCACTTTTTCGTTTATCTGCTTAAGGGCTCGGTCTAGGGAGCTAATCTTACTGACTAACCTGGAGTAAGCTACTGCGGGGATAACCGGCACTTCAGTAGGTGAGACAATAACAAAAATTGGCAGCAGGGTATTATCAGATTCACATTGACGCAACAAGTCCAAAATATCTTTCAAATTTCTCTGCGAAGCTAGATCACCCTGCCGCTTTGGAACAGATTTATTCGGATCTGCTATTCCCCAAAACTCCGCTTTGGCGTCTTTAATGACTTTATCATCAAAAAATTCCAGTGCATGATTAATTATCGTCACATCATCGATTCCTTCACGAAAATTTGATTGGAGAAAATTCAGAACAGGCGAATATGCATATTCCACTAACATCTTGCTCACGTTACAGCAATAACATTCTATATGAACTACACAGAAAGAATGCTGACGAGATACAGCTCCTGTGGGAAGTGCGGGTACCCAAATCGCCTTTCCCCAGCAGTTTAAGGATCAATATCCGGCCTGTACCGATACGGCTCTTGTGTTTGTTCCCGCTCTCTTCTGCACAGGCTGTCACTAATCAGCGAAAAAATAATGAAAATGAAAATTTGGGCTATTAAACTATATTATTAGCCAAATAATCCTTTTTCTTTCTTTCCTTTTTTCTTTCCCTTCTTTCCTTCCTTTTCTTTCCCTTAAAATTTGAACTTTGTTGCTACCATATTCATCCAAACAAGCAATTAGTCCATATCAATAAGTTTACCTTAGATTATAATCCGTAGCAGAAATAATCCTGTGAAATAATCCTCAAGGTCACTGAATATATTATAGCTCAAGGCACTGAATTAATACAATTTCACAGCTGGTTTTAAAGTTCACTAGATCCAAAAAGTTGATGTTATCACTCCGGAGACTATCTGGTGACATAACACTGGTGTAGAATATATTCAAAGGTAAAATCAATGGTGAGAAATGCAAGGGTAAAACTAGAGCGTAGAATTTACCCCCAGAAAACAAATAATTTATTTAAAGATTCGCAAATTACGTATGGATGCCTGGAAGTTTGTTTTACTACTTTTAAACTTAAGGCAACAGCAAATTGACACACATAAAAACTGGGCTCCCATTTCCTCACACCCACTCCAAAACTGAAGTGCCATTTGCGTTTAATGAAAACGATGTTTACTCCGAATATTGTTTCTTCATGCTTGAAAAGCGCTAAAATACCGACATGTTCCAGGAAAATATTGTTTAAAATGTATTTAAACACATTTGTGGCAGTCGATTTAGATTTCTAACTTTTAAAAGACAATTATACTCATTATCGTTTTATTGCTTTTCAATTAAACCCATGTAAAATATTTTTTTAAATAGAAAGCTCAATAAAACTATCAAAAACAATAATCGGCAATATTTGAACCAATTAATGTAGTTTTTGATGAGAAGCAAAGGACGCTTTATCCTTTAGATACAATTGAAGTGCGTGGCAGTTCAGCTCTTAACCATGATTATTTGGTTTTTGTTTTAAGTTTGACTTCTTATATAGGGTAATTCCGGATCGCTTCAAGTTTTAACATCGCTCATTACTTTTTGTGGAAACTTTTATTTTTTTTTCATATTAAAAAAAAAACTTTCAAACGGAGCTGAGAGGCTCCGTTTACCAGTAGTTTTCCTTAGAAAATGTAATGAATTAGATAACAACTTGCGTGTAAATCCAAACTGTCTCGTGATCTTTCTTTTATAGAATAGATCCTATTTTTCAATTTATTTACATAGCTTCAATTAATTTAATTAGCCATTTTCATCGTACATGGATGCAGTTCTGTTTCCACAGATCTTCTACATTTTTAAAGGAAAACGCTATAGAAAACTGGATTAAAAAAAAATTACATGCTCCAAGCTCTGCTTTTTACTTTTAGATGCAATCTTTCATATTAATCATGGACGATTATATGGACCAATCAGAGACTAGACGAGGAAAGCCGTGTTGGTATAAAACTGGAAACCTTGGACCTAAGGCTATGAATGATGCGTTTCTTATGGAAAGCAGTATCTATGAGCTGTTTTATTATTCCCTTTCATGGAAACCTTTCTATAAGGAGATTCTACATTTATTTAAAGATGTAAGTTTTCTAACAAAAATTAATGAATAAACCGAAGTTTTTAATTGGAAAATTAGTTCTTTCATTCGCGAATTGAGCTCATTTTTAAATTCAGTCTACCTAATCTCCTGTCATTCGTTTCTTTTTTCAAAACCATTAAATCACTTTAGTCACTTGTTACTACATAAAAGCAATTAAGTGGGTCATAAAAGCAATTAACTCAGACAAATTTTTACGCTACCTATCTAGATCACCACAGGTCAATTTACAAGCATTGATATATGCAACTTAACAACAAGTAGTGAGGATATATGGGGGAGGTATTTTCCATTATATATTGAATAGGCCTGGACATGTTTTGAAAAACTATAAGAAATTAAACAGTTTTGTTTTTTCAAGTAAAAGTAAGGAGCGACATTAAAACTTAAAACTAACAAAAATTAGTCAATGCATGAGGAGGCTACCACCTCTTGTATCCCCCGCTCTTTACGATAAAGTTTGGCTTTTTGTCAGAACATCTTGTCGGAAATCAAAACCCCTCAGGATGACTTTGAAAGAAAAGTCACTAAGCCCTGAGATGATCTGTCTGTGAACTTTAGATGTCAGTTGAATATTATAAGCTCATGCTGCATGGCTGGACTAAATGAACCTTAAAAAAAATGAAATAAAGCTATGTCGACTTTACATATCTCTCCCGATTGGTCCCTAAAAAACCAGTCTGGTTGAAAACGTGGAGTTTTCGTACTGCTCACTTTTTTGCAATGTGTAGGAACCAGTGGGGAATCCCCGCTCGTTTGGAAAGGTGCCAAGGAAAGGCATACAAATAGTATGTAGTTTCAAAACGTGTTTAATCACGTTTCTTGATTGAAGTATCTGTACTGTATATTCAAGAGGTGAAATCAATAAAGAGCTTGTTACTTACTTACAAATATTTTTTATAATTTCTTGAATGAAATTTCCGTATTGTGTGTATCCAAGAGTTGACTTCAAGAAAGAAATTGTTACTTACTGAGCATTTTTTCATAATTTCTTGAATTAAATTTCTACATCGCGTAGCTAAGTGAAAATTGTTTGTGATAAAGAGAAAAAAAAGCTACTTACTTGCGATTTTTTCATAATTTCTTGAATTTAATTTCTACGTCGTATATCCAAGAGGTGAAATCAATGAAGAGTTTGTTACTTACTTACAAATATTTTCATAATTTCTTGAATGAAATTTCCGTATTGTGTATCCAAGAAATGACTTCAAGAAAGAAATTGTTACTTACTGAGAATTTTTTCATAATTTCTTGAATCAAATTTCTACATCGTGTATCTAAGTCATGAAATTCTTGAATGAAATTTCCGTATTGTGTATCTATGAGTTGACTTCAAGAAAGAAATTGTTACTTACTGAGAATTTTTTCCTAATTTCTAGAATTAAATTTCTACATCGTGTAGCTAAGTGAAAATTGTTTTTGATAAAGAGAAAAAAAAAGTTACTTACTTGCGGTTTTTTCATAATTTCTTGAATGAAGTATCTGTACTGTATATCCAAGAGGTGAAAACAAAAAGAGTATGTTACTTACTTACAAATATTTTCATAATTTCTTGAATGAAATTTCCGTATTGTGTATCCAAGAGTTGACTTCAAGAAAGAAATTGTTTTTTTTTCATAATTTCTTAAATGAAATTTCCGTATTGTGTATCCAAGAGTTGACTTCAAGAAAGAAATTGTTACTTACTGAGAATTTTTTCATAATTTCTTGAATTAAATTTCTACACCGTGTATCTAAGTCATGAAAACAATAAAGAGTTTGTTACTTACTTGGAATTCTGTCATAATTTCTCGAACGTAATGTCTTTTTGTTTATCCAGCAGGTGAATTCAAGAAAGAATTTGCTACTTACTTACAATTTTTTCATAATTTCTTTAATGAATTGTCTTTTTTATTTACCCAGGAGGCGAATTCAAGAAAGAATTTGCTACTTACTTAAAATTTTTGATAATTTTTTAAATGAAATTTCTGCATTGTGTATCCATGAGGTAACATGAGTGTGTGTTCCCTATTTACAATTCCTTCATAATTTCTTGAATGAAATTTCAGTATTGTGTATCCAATAGGTGAAAACAATAAAGACTTTATTACTTACTTGCGATTTTATTATGATTTCTTGAATTAAATATCCGTATTGTGTCCAGGAAGCGAATTCAAGAAAGCTATTGTTACTTACTTACTTACAATTTCTTCATAATTTAATGAAATGCATAAAACTATTCTAAAGAATAAAGACGGGTTAAGCTTAAAGATATTTATTGCTTAAACGTATTAACATATTTTTGAAAGAATTTGCTACTTACTTACAATTTTTGATAATTTCTTAAATGAAATTTCTGCATTGTGTATCCATGAAGTAACTTCAAGAAAGAGTTTGTTGCTTACTTAGAGTTTCGTCATAATTTCTTGAATGAAATGTCTTTTTTTTATTTATCCAGGAGGCGAATTCAAGAAAGAATTTGTTCCCATGTGTCTGACAATAGATGTATGCAAATTCCTTTTCTTACATCTCCGACGTTTTATTAGACATTCTAAACGTTTGATATGCTAGCTTACTCTAAAAATAATGAACACATAACAATGTAATGCATAATATATTTTTAATGAAATAATGCTATGTAGAATATTAATACAAAAAATATATTATGATACACTATTAATATCAATGATTAACTTTGGACATTTTGAATCTGTTCCATAAAATAGTTCACCATGTTCTCTCTTGATATTATAGCTATTGTTTTCTCTTAGTTCGTAATCAGTAGAATAATCATTATTCCATTTTGAGTCATACACAATTTTTACTGGTGTCTCATCAACAGGCTCAATATGCGTTTCGTCTTTGGTATTATTTGGATCAATGACTGTTTGATCAATGGCAGTAACGTTTGCTGGTGCTTTGTTTTTCATCGATTCATCTTTATATTCCATCGTGATATTTTCTGACAATGCCCTTTTAATTTTTCTGACAATTTCACTGTCTATTATCACATTATTTTTACACAGGTAACAGTTTCGACACGTAGACAAGATATGGTTTACGATATTAATAGAAGAGTAGGCCTTTCTTTTATTGATCTTCCGTTGAATGCTAATACCCAAAAGGTGACGATTGGATGTATCAGTAGGTAATGTGTTACCTGCAACAGTAACAAGGAGTTGTCCTCTATCATCAATGATTATTTTTATGTTGGCATTCTCTTTGAGTGCAATCATCTCTGGAGATCTCAATCTCGCATAACCACCAACATAAGAGTTGAATTTTTTCGGTATTCCAAAGAAATTTAATTCCTTACTGTCATGACAATGCATGCATACATTTCCAATAGTGCTACCACCTGTACTTGTTTCAAAGTTTAAATACTTCTCTTTGTCAGCATTCAATGCTACAATAACCTTGTTATGTAAACACACTTTATTAAAATGCTCCATCTTCACTTTTTTTTTTAAAGATATGACTTATGTGTTTATCATTCCACTGCGTAAAAAATACTGATTTAATACATGCAATAGATTAGGTAGTGTCAATAACCGGTCATAGAATACCGGTGGGGAAGTCACATCGTGTCTCTGACCAATCACAGAGCGCAATTGTTAGAACTGTAAGCATATTTTGACATTTTAAGTTATGTACAAAAACAATAAAATAAATAAAGTTGAAAAATTTCGAAGTTTTAAAAAAGATTTTTTTTTTTTGAGAAAGAAAAAAAAACAACAACAAATGTTTACATAAAAATAGTACTTAGAGTTCACTCTTAAACATCCACAAACGATGGTTCCATGATATAGAATAGTTTTTAACATGTCTTATGGATTTATCACGATCAAGTATGTTCTTAGGTATCCACTGTGCGAAGAACCTAACCTCGTCTTCAGGACGGTGATAACCCCCCTCAAATTTGGGACACTTAAACTCTTCTAGATTGAAAACCGGAATCCTAGGGTCACACTTTTGAATTAAAACTTTATCTCTAGGTACATTGCCCTTTACGTAGATTGCTTCAACTCCGAAAAAGCTGCAAATTCCACTGACTTCCTCCTGGACATTTCTCAGTTCCTGAGCAGTATTATTAAGTGGTGTAATCACTCTATCATAGAATCCCAGTCTGTTTATATAACGTAATGTAGTACTCCACAAGCTTTTATCATACTCAAACAGATTACAGTTCACTAACCAATAACCATTTAGGGTTAACTTACCTTTTTAGGGGGTGACCATTTAGGGTTCTCCTACATGCTGAATATGAAAGTGTGTTCCCTGGCATGCTGGATCTGAAAGTGTATTTTCTACTCATGATTTGATGGAAGATTTATCATCTGTTGAAAATCTACTATTGTTACAATTGCTTAAAGTGAAATTCGAGTCGTCTATTAACCGTTTTGAACTTGTGAAACATTTAATAGCCTTTAATTTCTAAATCACAATGTACAGAAACATTAAAAAAAAAAAATCTCTTTGGTCGCTGAAGCATTTTCGTGTTTTGGAATGCTTAGCATAACGATATCACGGGGTATAACGATATCACAGGGTATTTCATTGCGTGATTTAATAGACTAAAGCGTCTCACATCTCTACCATTATACAGAAGGGTATGTTTGTCCTTTTTCTGTGTTTTTAGAAGTGCCCTTAACTGTTTTCTTGTTTCACTCGAATCGTTGTCAATGTGTAAAGGGATATTTTCACCGTGTATTTTGGTAGCTTGCATCGATGTGGTATCGTTCCATCTCGGTCGTTTTTCAGGGGGAGAGTAATTGCATGAATCCACTTCCTCCTTAAAAAAAAAGAAAAAAAGAAGAAAAATTTAGTAAGGAAATAATAACCCCTCTTTTACAGATAAATTGTCCCTCTAAAGTTGATTCTGATGTTTGTAGCGCTCTATGTTTTAGTGCATTAGAAATATTCAAAAAAAAAATTCAACTGAAAGTAAGGAGAAACACTAAAACTTAAAATGAACCAAAATTATTACGTATATGAGGGGGGTTCCCTCCTCCTCAACACCTCGCCTTTCACGCTAAGTTCAAATTTTGTTCCAGTTCTTTAAAAATGACCCCTGAATCAAAAAGGTCGCTTAATTAGAATAAATAGCTCTTTTGAAAGCAATAAACAAACTTTAGCCTAAAGAGTGAGGTATTGACGAAGGGGCGAACCCCCTCATATAGGTATTTTTTTCAAAAATAGGGGTCAATTGCTCCTTATATCTCATTTGTCACCACTACTATCCTAAGCTCCTGCTGAAGATAGCTTCGAATATTGAACTTTGTATTTTTTAAAAGTATAAATGCCACAAAAAGGTATTTTTTCAAAAATAGGGGGCAATTGCTCCTTATATCTCATTTGTCACCACTACTATCCTAAGCTCCTGCTGAAGCTAGCTTCAAATATTGAACTTTGTATTTTTTTAAAAGTATAAATGCCACAAAAAGGTATTTTTTCAAAAATAGGGGGCAATTGCTCCTTATATCTCATTTGTCACCACTACTATCCTAAGCTCCTGCTGAAGATAGCTTCGAATATTGAACTTTGTATTTTTTAAAAGTATAAATGCCACAAAAAGGTATTTTTTTTTTCAAAAATAGGGGGCAATTGCTCCTTATATCTCAATTGTCCCCACTACTATCCTAAGCTCCTGCTGAAGATAGGTTCGAATATTGAACTTTGTATTTTTTAAAAGTATAAATGCCACAAAAAGGTATTTTTTCAAAAATAGGGGGCAATTGCTCCTTATATCTCATTTGTCACCACTACTATCCTAAGCTCCTGCTGAAGCTAGCTTCGAATATTGAACTTTGTATTTTTTTAAAAGTATAAATGCCACAAAAAGGTATTTTTGCAAAAATAGGGGGCAATTGCTCCTTATATCTCAATTGTCACCACTACTATCCTAAGCTCCTGCTGGAGCTAGCTTCGAATATTGAATTTTTTAAAAGTATAAATGCCACAAAAAGGTATTTTTTCAAAAATAGGGGGCAATTGCTCCTTATATCTC
>JAQQPU010004520.1:39766-51976 GCA_029168905.1 Artemia sp. Kazakhstan ARC1039
ATAAATCGACCAACACACATAACCATCCATGAATTATGTAAAAAAAGTTGTAGGTGGCAGCACGGGTGGGCAACCGCGCTGGTACCCCCCTTCTACTAGTTTAAAAAGGAACAGAGGGTAGCCAACCCCATCCCCCCTACCTTTAAGATGACCCCCTTAACAATAATTGAGATCTTAAGAAAGCATTTTATTCAAAATAGTCACAATGTCTAATAGCTATGCATCTGGGAATGGCATGCCCCACAGCCCCCAGGGCAAGGAATGTAAATCATGCAATTTGTTCATTTTTCACATGCAGGATTTTTTATTCGGAAAGGGAGGAATGTATGATCCTGGGTGTGTCCAAAAAGGCAAGGGGTATTGAGGTAAAATTTTAGGAACTGTTGAGCTAAATCAAAAGAAACTACCTGCCTCCAAAAAGGCGCAACTGCATTATCTTATGAACCGGTTAAGGGTATTACCTTGAAACGTTCAGGGCCACTAATACTATTACTACTACTATTGCTGCTGCAATTGAAATTGACTATTTGAAACTATGACTGCTTATAGCTGCTACTGCATCTACTTGTGACTACTTTCAGGGAATGTTGAGGGGGATGTTGAACTTCGAAACCTTGATGTTGAAAAAAAAAACTTTGATGTTGAAATGAGGGAAGTTGAAAAACTTAAAATTCTGGCAATCAAAAACGAATAGAAATTCATTAAAAAACTTTCCAAAGAAGAAGTTTTTCAAAGAAAAGTATGGAGCCGTATTTAACTTAAGACCAGCAGAAATAAATTTCTATTATAATTCAAATTTAAAACGGCCAGAAATGACTATTAACAAATAAATGAAACCCAAAGCGAAAAGAAATTAAACAGACAATCATAGCAAACACACAGATAACAGGACAGGTACTATTATAAATGAATATATAAATCTTAAAACGAGTAAAAATTAAACTGAATATTCAGTCAAACTCAAAACCAACAATGATCATTAAAAACATGAGTTTGGCTACTGCCCCCCTTCCCCCTCCTCTAACCCTAAGTCTGAAGCTTATTGCATCAGATCCCCTTTATTGGAAACGAATTATATTACAAATATTTTCTTTTATATTTACAACATTGAAAAAAAAAATTACTCTGAAATAAAATAACTTTCTGCAATTAATAAAGGGGGCAGTAGCTAAACTGACAGTGGACTGGCAGGGGGGCAGTTTGACTGGAATATTCAACTTAATTCTTAATCGTTTTAAGATTTATTTATTGATTTATATTAGTACGTGTTATCTGTATGTTTGCAATGGTTGTTTATTTCATTTCTGTTCGTTATGGGCTTCCTTTATTTTTCAATTGTAATTTCTGTCCGTTTTGACTTCGAATTGTTATAGGAATTTATTTCTGCTGGTCTTAAGTTCACAATGGCTCTTTTATTTTCTTAGAAATGTTCTTTTTTGGATTTTTTTTTAATTTACCAACATAAAAAAGGACTAAAAATCAATAGAATCACATTTTTCCTCATACATTTATTGTCCTATTTAAGCTCCTCTTAGTTACCCAATGGAAAATTAAAATCTACTTGATGTATCCATTCAATATTCACTCAAAGTTTCAGATGAGTCTGTTAACCCATTAATTTATAACCTTAACTGTATATTAGCAGTTCAACATTCCCTGTAAGTTTCCACTGAATACCCTAAGTCATTCCTGAGATATTGAAAATACACCGTTTTGACATCCTAGATGGATAGAGTGTCTTCATTTGGTTCAAAATCCACTGATAGTATTAACCAAACGCCATTGGCAGCTTCAGAATATTGCTCATACGCCCTTTTGACCACCTAGATGCACATAGTGTCTTTTGATTTAGTTCAACATCTTTCTTGACGTTCCCTAAATTTCAAATTATTACTATCAGCTTCTCTGATCAACAGGGTGCAAATAGTATCTTTTGGTTCAGTTCAGCATCCAACTCAACATTCCCTGAAAACTATAGTGGGGTGAGAGCATTCTTGAAAAAAAATCTGAAGATTTGTGGTCCTATATTGGAAGAAAAAAATAGCTTATGTATAGGTGTCAGTGAGAGCTTGCCACTATCACATTAAGCTTCGTGATTAAACGGAATGTCTTACTACATAAAAAATATCAAGAAAATATTTATCGTAGGAACTTTTATTCGACTATCCAATCCTGGTTAACTTCAAGTGCCGAACGGACTACAATGTTACATTTTTATGTGTTATACAAATCTCTAGGGTCTATATTAGTTGTAATGTGTCATTTTAGACTAACGGTAATCTAAAGTAACTAATAACTGTTAATGGTAATTGAGCACTGGGACATACCTAAAATCCATTAAAAATCAAGTTACTGTATAAAAAAAAGAAACCCTTACGTATTTAATGTTCTTTTTTTTAGGATTTTTATGGCTCAGAACAAGAAGAGAATGTTCAAAAAATTAAAAAGCTATATGAAGAAATGGATCTTCAAAATGTGTTTCATAACCATGCACAGGAACGTTCTGAGGAATTCAATTCAAAGTTAAGCGATTTGCCAAGATGTATCCCAACTGAAATTTTCCATAACATTATTAGTTCAATAGCCAACAGAGATAAATAGAGCAAATATGACTTTTTGTATTCAAATCAAATACCAAGATAAGTTGAATTCAAATATCTATTAAAAGGTTATGAAAACATATAGTTATAGAATCGAACACTGACCGAGCTGTTGAATAGTCTTATCAATAATAATAAAAAATAATAATAAATAAACAATACGAAGCAAGTCACGCATTGCAAGAAGAAAAACTGTTTAGTAGTCCTGCTCAAAGAAACAAAATTTACATTTCTTTAAATATTTTCAAGGAAAAAAAGTGGGCAAAAACTGTCATGTAGAATAAACAAGTACGGGCTAGTCGTTACATCACGAGTTCAAGTCAAATATTTCTACATCTCATAGGCCGTAACATCAAGTTTTGACTACTCATCATTACTAAAACTTCACTCGGGCTGCGTCTTCACTGACAAGGCCAATCATTGCTTTGAAACTCTTGGGCTACGACGGATGCCATTGGATCTTATGTTGAAAAACAAAATTTAATAAAGTCATTACTTACTTAGAGCGGGTACCAGACGTCACTCCTTCTTACCTGGCTCCAACCGATGTAGGATTTACCTCTACCGATTACTCCGCTTTTACAATCCCCAACCACTCTCTATCCAATCAAATAAACTGCCTCTAAAAACTTCCCCAGGGCTCCAGATCTTTTTTTGGAGGACATCATTGGCTCTTTTGAGCCACCCATTTTCTATGACTGGATTAGTTCAAAAGCTGAAGTATGCTATTTGCATTAAATAAACCCAGTCGAAAATAACAATTCTGAAGTATATACTACGGATTAATATTATAGTCAATACTCATTTATGAATTATGACAAAGTGGGTGGACTTCAACAAAATCAATCACAGAGCAGGTAAAATCCCCTAGGACAATCAAGCGTACCAAGTGTCATTAAAGGTGGCATCACTGATGTCCGAACCATTCAGACGATAATTATAAGAAGCACACGAGCTTGTTGATGATTTTTCCTCGCAAGCCCTGATTATTTGTACAAAAATAATTTGATTGCCAACCTCCTATATCACATACACTTTTGGACGTTTTATGTCTCATGAAGATGGTTTTTGCCTTAGTATTTTTGCCTCAAATAGAGCATGTTTGTCTCTATAAGCAGTCGAGAGGCTGAGAGCACCCTTTAGATGTTTTGTTTGTGATTAGATGTTGCTTCTTTACTTCGTCTTTTCCCTTACTTTGACGGATTAGTCTGCTATACCAGTATAAACATAGATGTCAACATGTAGTCAATGAGGACGTTTTTATCAACTATATGTGCACGTCTCAAGTAACATATCAAGAATTTGGCTCCTCTGAAGGGGTTGTAACAAAAGTAGTTTAAAGACCTGGTATACATTTGAATTAAGTTGAATGATTTTTTTTTCTTAACTGATTTTAAATAAGAAATACTAACATAAAATTGGGTAGACTGAGAAATGTCAAATTTTTCAATAGCTAGCTTAAAAAAAGAGATTCCCTGACTCAAAAATTATAAAAATTACTTTGACCGGCTAGAATTAATGGTTAAAGTCGTTAAAATAATTGTTTACAACTGTTCTTAACTATTTGTAAAATTAATAGTCATAGTATATACAGGATATGGTATATCTAAACCTTAGCCAGGACTGCCACTTTTTCCGCATTCTAAGATCCAGGAATCTAAACAGGGAAATATCTAACCAAAAGAATTTTAGAGAAATAACTTAAAACGGAATTATAATTCTAGACGACAACAATAAATTGGAATGAAAAAAAAACAAGAACAATACGTCAAAATAATCTCACACAGAAGTTCTATTATTCAGCCAGAACTGATGAACTGAAAAACACAAAGTCACTACATAGATACAAGCAGCTATCCAGCAATTCAGTGCATTCTGAAATATAAAAATTAAATATAAGTGGCAGGAACGTCTGTCAATAAGCCTAAATAATATATACTGATCAAACAGGAATAAAAGCAATTTATGATGAGGAAATATAACTAAAATCAAAATTTTGGAATAGTGACTAAAACTCTAAAAAAACTAACACGCAACAAAAGAATGTACTTTCTTTTTTTTAGTCCTAACATGTAAAATTAATTTGCAAAAGATAAACAGAGCAAACTATACTGTTCGTGGTATTTAGCCACCAGTGTTATACCGGTAGGCTATAACGCCACTGGCGTGGTAATATACCGGTGTCACCACTTATTGGAGGGGAAAGCCTCGGCCCGAAATTATAATGTGATGCCTGCGTCTACCACACCGGTTCTCAAATATCAGGTTTTGTACTACCCTATTTACAGTATACCCTATCCCAGGGTATGATAACGCGATCAAGTGGTCAAATGGCCACTTTCTAAAGCCAAATGTGCCCGCCTTGGGTTACGGCTGGAAAATCTCTAACTCTCTCCTTGGAGGTAACAACCCCCCTGTCAATATAATAATGACGGTATTTCCTAACTCTATTCCTACCCTGCCTGGGTTACGGAAACTAGTACACAGTTTGTAGAAAATACCTTACTTGTATTCTTCCAAACGGTCACAATAATAACACAAAAATATGTTTCCCCGAACAGGGTCCAAACGCAGACTAAATCAAAAATAATATTCTGTACACAACTGTTCATAGGGGTGGACCTTCACTTGGCCCAACCAATCATCTCAATCCCCATTCAAAGCCCATTCTACTTTCTTAGCTTTATCTTTCAATGACTCCCAACCAGGAAGTCCAAAATAGAATTTATTTCAAAGCTTACTTATTGCAAAACAACTATCGCTTAGCAACGAGACTTTTAAATTGTCATTGAAAATTATACTATAGGCAAATCTAAGCAAATGTAATTAGAACGAAAACAGGTCATTTATTTGAAAAGAAAAGAATTGAAAAAAACGATTAAACGAAAAAAACGATTGAAAAAAACGAAAGAATTGAAAAAAACGATTAAAAGAAAAAAACGATTAATGTCTTTAGACAAGATTCTTTTTAGAAACTCTTGGTTGCTAAATATCTTAGAACGACTATTTAATCTAGAGCTAGCCTTTTTAAGGTTAGTTGGTCTCCATACATTCGGAAACCAGAAATTTTTCGGTTGAACTCTCTCAAAAGCCTCCAACTGGGCCTTTTCTCCTTTTTCTGCTTCATTTGTACGTTTCTTTTTTCCCCTGTCTCTTTCTTTATAGGCTACTCTAGCCCTTTCGTCCTCTTTTCTATTCTTTCTAATTTCATCTTTCTCAGCCTGCATTTTTTCCTTATATTCTCGGTGCTCTCTCTCAAAGATCTCCATATTAGCCTTTCTTCCTATTTTCCTACTTTTTCTATGGGCTTCAATTGCCCTTCTCGGTCTTGGTTAATCTTATCTCTGTCCGACATTAGTTTAAATTTCCGTTAGCTTCAAAGTACTTCTTCACTCTAAATGAAAATTCTCTCACCCATGTAACTTCCGGTCTCTCACGAAAAATTGCTGCGTGTAAATTAACCTTATATTTTTGCACACTAATTAGTTGCGCGATATATTGATTAGTAAATTTTCCAATTATGATCTAACAAGGCACAACCCATAATAGATCTTCATAATTCTATTAATTGATTCCTTATTTTTTTCTCTTTACATGTAACCACAATAGGCTACTATCACTATGTAGGCTAACTCAACTAGTCTCTTCGAAAACGCAGAATTATTTTACTATCAGGTTTACTGATAGGACCTTTTCTTGCTCCCACCAATGTTCGTGTATTCAGCCACCAGTGTTATACCGGTAGGCCACAACTCCACTGGCGTGGTAATATGCGGGTGTCACCACTTATTGGATGGGAAAGCACCGGCCCCAAATTATAATGTGATGCCCGCGTCTACCACACCGGTTCTGCATATATCGGGTTTGGTACTACCCTATTTACAGTATACCCTGTCCCAGGGTATGATAACGCAATCAAGTGGTCAAATGGCCACTTTCTAAAGCCAAATGTACCCGCCTTCGGCTGCGGCTAGAAAATCTCTAACTCTCTCCTTGGAGGTAACAACCCTGTCAATATAATAAAGACGGTATTTCCTAACTCTATTCCAACCCAGCCTGGTTTACGGAAACTAGTACACAGTTTGTAGAAAATACCTTACTTGTATTCTTCCAACCGGTCACAACAATAACACAAAAATATGTTTCCCCGAACGGGATCTAAACGCAGACTAAATCAAAAATAATATTCTGTACACAACTATTCATAGGGGTGGACCTTCGCTTGGCCCAGCCAATCATCTCAATCCCCATTCAAAGCCCATCCTACTTTCTTAGATTTATCTTTCAATGACTCCCAACCAGGAAGTCCAAAACAGAATTTAGTTCAAAGCTTACTTATTGCAAAACAACTATCGCTTAGCAACGAGACTTTTAAATTGTCATTGGAAATTATACTATAGGCAAATCTACGGAAATGTAATTAGAACAAAAACAGGTCATTTATATGAAAAGAAAAGAAACAGGAGTGGAACCCCAAAATATACCATAAAACTCAAAATATCTGAGCACCAAAAATAAGCTTCAAGCTACTCTCTGCAAAAATTTAAAACTTTGTTTCATATTTTCTCAGGGGGGATGGTATCATACCAGTGATCGAAGGTTATCTGGAGAGGCTAAATACTTACTGAATATAAAATTTCTAGTGCAGTTTTTAGGTAACAAAAAGATCAAACCACAAGCGAAGTGTCGATTGCTGCCATTCCGTCACGAAAACAAACAAATTTGGTTTCAACAGGGCCAAAACAATTTTGAAGAGAAATTATGAGGAGGTTAATTGACTAAGAACTATCGAAAGGTTATTTAAATAGCCTTCCAGTTTCAGAGGTCATACTGCACACAGCGGCACATTCATTTCTACACGTCAATAAAAAACATCCGGGCGGAAGTGCATCTTTCGTGCAGAAGGTACCTAAGCCTCGAAAAAAGGATATTCAGGCTCACATGTTGAAAATGTATAAGATGGACGTTATCAGATAAATATGGGTATTGATTGAAGGAAATGTAGTTTTTAAGGGAAACGTGAGTCTTCTGTATCAAACCACTATGAAAAAAAGTTGAAGTGCAAAAGCGGAGATTCGACGGGGTTGACAGCCTACCTCTTAGTTAAAAAAACTACGTTGAAAAGCAAATTTAATTCAGTGAGACCGCGTATATTTAGGATAACCTTGAAGATAATATTAAAACAAACACAAATTAAATTTTAATTAATTACTTTTTTAAGAGAAAGCAGTCAAAATTTAGTGTCGAGAGTGGGAGGTAAGCGGAGATATTCCAAAAAAGGGTACTTTTCAATGACAAATCCTCAAAAAAAGAATTTTCCAATTAAAATACCAAAAAAGAAATAGTTTTCAACGAAAATACCGAAAAAGTATTTTCAAAATCTGGGGTGGAGAATCTATCAGGGGGGGGGGGGTAATTTACTCCTCCTCTTAGATTTTTCACCCCCTGCCAATAGACCTGCCTAGGACTTCTCCCTTATATGCACGACGACTTCTGTTAGTTGTTAGCTTCAATGCTCTTTACTTTCACTTACAAAAAACACTATTTCTGTTTTATTTAAAAACAAAAAGGAAACAAAACTCAATAGCCAAACTTATTGTCAGCCATTCAGAATCCACACTGACAAACTCCGTTTTTTACTATGTTGTACTTCAGCATCTAAACTTAACCGACTTTTAACTTGAACATTCGCCAGGAAATTTTGAAGTCTGACCTACACAACGAAATGGCAAAAGAATTGATGCCTTACTACTAACTCTATCCCGAAATATGCCGATACGTATTCTATGGACTCAGACACATAAGCGAACACACGTACGCTGCCACATGACACACACGGACACAGAAACACTAACATGTACACATGCTCTAAGCATACACACGCACACATACACACAAATCGTAAACATTCTTTCAGTCAGATGATTCCTAAATTTATTTTTTAAAGAACTTTCTCCAAAAAAGAGGTTACAAAGAAAAGTATAGAGCGTATGAATGTATTTGATAGCAAAGAGCTATATTAAAATGAAAAAACGAACAGAAATAAAGTCAAATCATAATTCAAACTTAAAACGAACAAAATTACTGTCAGTAAATAGATGAAACCCAAAACGAATTGAAATTAAAACAAACAAACAAGAAAAACTGAAAACAAACAGAAATCGCCACAAAAAAAGTAGGACTAAACCTTCTATAAGCCAGAGTGATGGCATTATGTTTCACTGAAAGCAATATGCAACTTAAACACTGTGGTCTCTATTTGTTGGAACGCAAACAACAACAAAAAGAAAGAAAATCAGCTTGTAGTGGAAAAAATTATTTCTGCTTGGATTGGAGACAGAAATTGTTTAAACCCTTCCCCCTCCCCAAACACTAAATTGGTATTTCCATTGCCCAACCTTCCCACTTTCTTTTTCCAATAGTAGCCAAAAGTTTCAGTTACATCCCACAAGCAATTCCCAGATATTGAAGACACAATATTTCGATGAGCTGGACACATATAATGTTTTTTTTACTTACCTTTGCCTCGTCCAAGTCAAAATTTGGAGTTTTCCCTCCCCCCTCTCCAGTACGCCCTAAAGTTTCAATTGGATCCCGCAATCCATTCTTACGATATTATAAATAATTTGAAAATCAGGTTTTCAATTATGGTAATTTGAAATCATACCATCTTTTCATTTACTTGGGTATGCCTGTTATTTTCAGAGTATATTCATGGAAATTCTAGGAAAACATGGCATAAGGAACAAATATACCCGGGAGCATATTTGCCGAACTTTTCTACTCAAATGAGCCCCTTCAAAAGTTCCTATGACCACCCCTTCCATAGAAATTGAACAGGGAAAAAATACATCAAAGCCACTTCAATGTTTACTTAAGAAGTTCTACCATGCTGCCTATGATTTCTTAGAGCATGATGTCTTTCCTTTCTAAACTAAAACTAAAAGAAACAAAACAAGTGATAAACTATCCTTGAAAGCAAAGTCAAAGAAATTTGCCATAGAAACAAATACTGAAATTTTCGATTTCATCTGGAACTCTCTAGTAAAAGGTGACCAAAAAGTAGAAGAAAAGGGAAAGCCAAACTTAAACAAAATAAGAGATTAAGTTTTCTTGAAAATTAAGACAAGAAAAATTACCATTTTGAGCTCATCTGGAACTCTTTTACAACAGATAACAAAAAAGAAAAAGAAAACTGATTTCAAGCAACAGGACAACTGTAGAAAATATAAACCAACACTCATGTAAACAAAGCAGCTCCTACAGTTAGAAGTGCTGAAAAGCATGACAAAATGCTCCTCTAGACATAACTCTGCACAATATTAATCAACAGCATCAAACACTGGACAATTTGTATTGTAGTTTAACTGTTTCTTATTTTCAAAAAAAAATATCTACAAAACTTTCCCAATATTTAGCAGATTTAATTAATTTACTTTCTACTTCACATAATAATTCGAAAAGGTAATCAAAGTTCGATTTTAGAGACAAAGAAAAGAGTCTCTAAAACAGAGGCATTGCTTGGAATATGCAAGGTGCAGGCTACACAGAGGAGCATGGCCTTTATCTTCTGTCCTTTTTTTTCCACTTTCATGATCAAAATTGCTTGGCAAATTTGCATAACCCAATTATTCCAGAAAATTTACTTTAAATATATTTGAAAAGGCAAACCAAATTTGCAATTGTAAGATCCAGAAATCAAGTAACCTTTCCTTGGATATTAACTCTTAACTGAGTTGACTCTTAATCTTAGGCTTTCGTAAGTGAGCTCCTTAAAAATAATTATTAATAGATCAAATGTAATGAAAAATATTATGGCCACCAAGTGCCTTCATTATTATTCTTTCTTTTAAGTGAATTTGACCAAAATACACACACACACAAAAAAAAAATATGAATGCTCTTCCTTCACTCCATGTACTCCAACCCACCTCATTTGAGGATCTCCTGTTTTCATTTGGCCCGAGCTGGATTGCCAAAATGCAAGAATTATAGCAACCTTTGATCCAGATAATGTAATCCCACCATTTTAACCTTCCTTTAATTATAACAGAAAGTGGAACATGTGGAATATAACCAAATTTTATCTGCAGCTAATGTATCAGTCTATTAGACATAATTGACAATACTAGCAAGATGCAGCGAGCAAACAGCTAATCTGAAAACTATGACATGATGCTGTACACTCTTAGAGTGTTTCCCTACTGTCCCTAAAACAATAGTTTTCATTGGGAGCAGAGATCAGATCAGTCAGTTGGCTCTTGGATGTTCATAAGAGTGAATGCGCTTTTCATCTGAAGGCTAATGATTATATCTTGTCATAGAGATTGCACACAGTCAGTAGGTTTCATTAATATGTAAGGAGTTTTATATGAACCCTAAAAAGTGTACCCTGTTTTGTCTTAAAGCTAGAAGATCAAACTAGAACTTTCGGGAAAATCATTCTGTTTAGAGAAGGGGGGGGGGGGGGGTAAGGAGATCTAAGAACAATATTAAAATTCAGAACAAGGATGCTAACCTATAATACAGACTTCCACTCTGCTCACCCTCCGCTATTTATTCTAAAGATCGGCTTTTCTCTCTCTGTAAATGATGAATGAATGTTCTAAGGCTTCATAAGAGCTTTGAAGACGAAATGGCTCATTCAGTTTTACTTACTTTAAACAAGAACGCTCTTTCCCCAAATGTTTGGAAGAAAATGAGTAAATAAACCCCTTCCATTACAAAGCGGCTGCATTTATTACATTCTAAAATGAACCAGTCAAATTTTAGTGCAAAACGCAGGAGACTAGCAAGAGTGACAAGTCACAAAATATGTAGAAAAACTTGAGTTCTTTTGAATTTTAAAGTGTCAATCCTTCCATCAGAAACGCTTGTTTTTACATATTTAATCTTGAAGGTAGATTAAAGTCAGAGTTAGAGGTCAACTTTCCCCATGTTTCAAATTAAAAACAATAATTGTAACTAACCTGTAAGAATTTAGCATCAGCATCAGTCTTGAACTTTTCGTAGTCATCATAAGGGTGCTCCAGCCCTAAGTCTTCAGCAAAAGCAACACTGTGAGTATAGAAGAACATTCCCATTAAAGACTGTAAAAGGAACAAAAATTCAACTTCCCAATCTCTGGAGAGTTTTCTTCACAGGCTAAAACCTTTGTAGATGAAGGGACACATAAATATTCCCAGGCAGAACATTTTCTTGTTTCCTAGGGCATTTCACACCAACTGAACATTTCTATGTTTATACATACATTTTAGAATCCATATTTAACACAATTTGGACAGGAAAAAATCTAGATGTTTACTGTCTATGATGTAATAATCTGTTAGCAAAGTTAATAACTTGTTTCCTTGAAAGTCATTATGATTTTCCCGCATTTTGTTACAAAAACAAGGTCAATTAACAAGAACAGCTTAGTACAAGCTGCAGAATTTTTTTGATGTGCTGCAAAACAGAGCAAAGACCTGACTTGGTGTAAAAATGGTTTTAAGTCAGAAAAGCATAACTTTCATGACATGGTACAAAATGAGCCAAGTCCTGGTTCAGTGCAAAAAAAAGGTAAATACATTTAAGACCACAGTGGCTATACATGACGTTTCATAAAACTTGG
>JAQQPU010004521.1:3812-51958 GCA_029168905.1 Artemia sp. Kazakhstan ARC1039
CTCCAATCACTTTCGACTATTAAAAAGGGTACTAGCCCTTCGAATTTTCAATCGAATGAGCCTGCTTTGAAGTTTCTACGGCAAAGCCTTCTATAAAAACCTTATATGTCCCAGGGCATAACTTAAAACAATTGCCCTGAGGGTTGTGGGGGAGTGTCTTCCTCAAAACATATTTTCTATCAGGAAATCAACTACGCTGAACAAAATGGCTATCTCAAAATTTTGATTGGATGTGTTTGGGGAAATGATGGGCGTGGGGGGGGTGGCTAGTTGCCTTCCAATCACTTTCGACTATTAAAAAGGGTACTAGCCCTTTGAATTTTCAATCGAATGAGCCTGCTTTGAAGTTTCTACGACAACGCCTTCTATAAAAACCTTATATGCCCCCAGGGCATAACTTAAAACCCTTGCCCTGAGGATTGTGGGGGAATGTCCTCCTCAAAAACATATTTTCTATCAGGAAATCAACTACGCTGAACAAAATGGCTATCTCAAAATTTTGATTGGATGTGTTTGGGGGAATGATGGGTGTGGGGGGGGCTAGTTGCCCTTCAATCACTTTCTACTATTCAAAAGGGCACTAGCCACTCCAATTTCCAATCGAAGGAGCCCTTTTCGAAGTTTCTACGACAACTACTTCGATACGAAGTGCCCGGGCATGGAGAAAAAAAAAACAAAAAAAACACATTGTGCCCAAATCGTTCTTTACTTAGGCTGCGCTAGCGCGCTGTCTATGATCTTACAGCTCCCTGATGTTAGCAAAAAGTGTGAAGACCGCCACTGTTCTGCCATATAAAAGAAAGATGAGAGAACTTTGATGATATACTCATCATTGTTCTCAGGCCGCTGATCAGAGCAGAATGATGAAAGACGTTTGCATAAAACGACAAAAGATGTAAGATTTTAGCACATTGATTAGTGGAAAAACGGCCCTATTCTCTCAGTAATAGGTCTTAGTTAGCAGTCTAACCCTTTATTTACATATCTATGTATGTTGTTTATATATTAAAAGGAAGTCAATGTGGTTTAAGAAACTATTAACCTTTATAGGAGAACTCTAATCCCAGCACAGTCGAAAAAAACAATAAAGGCAAGAGAACTTCCCCCATAACAAATTTTTTCATCTTAGCTTCATAACCCCTCCCCACTAGAGTTAATTTATGGATACAACCACTTCTTTTTACTGGCTTAATACGGCACAAAGGTGATAAGTAAAATAAACGAGGCCTGATGACGATGACTCCACTAAATACAGAGCACCATACATATTTACACTATATTCACGACCAGTTTTCATCACTGTATTCTAAAATGAAATAACCTGTCACCTTGTACCGGCGTAGTGGAACAAGCCAATACTTTGTAATCAAAAGTTCTATGGTTCGATCCGGCGCGGTGTAAGGAACAAAGTGTAAAGGAATTATTTATCAATTTTTTTTCTTATACTGGGCAGAATACGTATTTTATGCTTTCCCTATTCACAGAAAAGGTCTAGTCCATATCATCTTTATTTCGCAGTAAGTCGGTAATGGGGTTCTCTGATTCGCTGAATCAGAGCACAATGAAATTCATTTCAACTAATATAGAGAGTCGATTCTTTTGATTCATTAAATAAATAAAAAACAGTCTCTTAAAAAAAGTAAGGAGCAACACCAAAACCCAAAACGAACATAAACCATTCTGCATATGAAGGGGCTGCCCTCCTTCCCGAACACCCCACTCTCCATACTAAATTTTTTGTTTAGCACTTTTAAAAAAAGATTCTCATTTTAATTTAACGGCCCTTGTGTTTAAAGTCGTTCTGAAAAAAATATGGGACAAACAGTCAAACTGTAGTTCAGCTACGCTGAACTAAATGGCTAACTCAAAAATTTTGATTGGATGTGTTTGGGGGAATGATGGGCGTGGTGGGGGGGAGGGCTATTTGCCCTCCAATCACTTTCGACTATTCAAAAAGGCACTAGCCACTCCAATTTCCAATCGAATGAGCTCTTTTTGAAGTTTCTACGACAACTCCTTTGATACGAAGTGCCTGGGTATGGAGAAAAAAAAAAAACAAAAAAAATACATTGTGCCCACATCGTTCTTTACTTAGGCAGCGCTAGCGCGCTGCCTATGATAATATATAAATGTCATGGCAGAGACTTCCTTAGCCTTTAGAGACGCACTTCAGAAGTTGCACCTAATACTTCCTTTGCTTTCTTTTTTCCGTAGGGTACCCAGAGAGATGTCTTGGAACGTCCAAGTTGTCATCAGAAAATGACATCATGCTTGTCTTAAAACAAAGGTTGATTTTAGGATTTTTCACAAAATTAGAAGCACCTTCCAGTAGCCAACCATTTTGAAAATTGCACCTCCAGCCAAATATCTGACCTCTTCCACCTCAGTGGCGTAATTAGGGGAAAAGGGGCCAATTTTCCCCTGAGTGGTTTCGTTTGCGCAATGAGCCAAGAAAACCTTTCGGCAAATAAAAGCAAAATGACAGCTCCTAACTACGGTTTCCTAAAAACTTAGACAATTTGCAGCACAGTATTATAATATACAGTATTATAAGGTTATTTTCATTTATTATTTTTGAAGTATATTGTGTATTAACCATGGCCCAGTAAGGCTTTTAGTGTTAATAAATCATGTCATATCATATTAATTTTTAGGGGAATTTACTTGTATATAATAGTATTTAAGAGACAGATACAACAAATAATATACTGCTTAGTGGCATTTTTTTAATTCATTGTGCTATATGGCAAAAAATTACCGTGTTCACCGGAAGATGTGTTATTCAACAGAATGAGAAAAGTGTATCAGCATTTTATAAGACTTTGGCCAGCTAGGCCAGAATCAGCTAGTTAGGCCACTGTTTCAACTCTTGGCTATTCCCTGAAAGGGTTTCCATTGATTGTATTTAGAGATGGTAGAAAAATGATATTTGGCATCTTGAAAAGGTATATGTTGTTATGTTGATGCAATAAAACGTGCCAGCAAAAACATATATTTCTACTGGACAAGACTTCAATACATTTACATTCCTCTCTGACTAAACATTTAAGAAAATTTGCAATGAATAATCGGTATTTATCATGTATAGGCTAGTATGGTAATCATAGCAAGTCACTGTTATCTAGCGGCATAAATTCTATAAAAAAACCGTTGAACTAAAGTTTTCCCGGTTAAAGGTGCAGATTACTTCCCATGTAATGTAGGACACAGAGGCCCTACCATTAGAACCAGAATATACAGTAATAAATGATTTTTTTTAATCCTGCTTCAACTAGACAGTGTCTATGCAACTTTGCTGCTCAATTGACTGAATAATATACACTAAAAAATAAGTTGTTTTAGTGGAACAAAACTGCACCTTTACTGACCTCCTATCTATACACCTACCTACTCTCATCTGACTCCTAAGCCCTAATTTTGCATAGATTAAACAATCTAGCTGCACATTCTGTTGATAGAGGAGCTTTAGTAAAGGTTTTATCCTTGTATGGTATACCAGACAAATACATTAAAGTGATTAGTGCTATGTACGAGAATAACACTGCTGCGGTTAAGGTAGGAAATGAGGTTAGCAGCTGGTTTTGTATTAAATCAGGAGTTAAGCAGGGTTGTGTTCTATCCCCCTTTATATGGATTATTTTGATGGACTTTGTTTTAAGGAGCACAGGAAAGGCAATGGGAGACCACGGAATCAAATGGGGAGGAAAAAGTCTCCTGGACTTGGATTATGCTGATGATTTAAGCATCCTAGATGAAAGTGTGAGCAAAATGAATGAAGTTTTAGAGGTTTTGCGAGTTCAGGGTGCTGGTATTGGTTTGAAAATTAATGTTAGGAAGACCAAGTCACTAAGGCTAGGAATAAGTGAAGATGAAAAGGTGACGTTGGGTAATGAAAAGATTGATCAGGTGGGCAGTTTCACTTACCTTGGTAGTATTATTAGTAAAGATGGTGGGAGCAGTGAAGATGTTAAAAATAGAATAGCCAAGGCTCAGGGTGTTTTTTCACAGTTAAAAAAAGTCTGGAAGAATAGGAAGATAAGTCTGCAAACCAAGATTAGAATCTTAGAAGCTACAGTGATGACAGTGGTCAAATATGGCTCTGAAGCATGGACGCTCCGAAAAGCGGATGAAGATTTGCTAGATGTTTTCCAGAGAAATTGCTTAAGGATTGTTCTGGGTACCCGGCTGACGGACCGTATTTCAAACAATAGGCTATACGAAAAATGTGGTTCAATACCGCTTTCTAGGTCTATAATGAAAGAAAGGTTGAGGTGGTTAGGGCATGTTGTTCGGATGAAGGATGACAGATTGCCGAAGATTGTTCTTTTCGGCCAACCATCTAGGGCTAAACGGAAAGCAGGTCGTCCCCGTCTGGGTTGGGAGGACGTCATAAAGAAAGATTTAAAGGAAATGGGAACTTCGTGGGCGGGTGTAAAAAGGGAGGCTTTGAATAGATTGGGGTGGAGGAGGAGCGTGCGTAGCTGTGTTGGCCTCAGGCGGCTTGGTGCTGCGATGAGTTGTTAGTAGTAGTAGTAGTAGCTGCACATTTGATATGTTAGACCCACTGAGTGCCATCATTTTACTTACTTCTACTTTATATTAACGCTCAAATTCCAAAAACTGTATGGGGCGTAACCACGCTTTTTCAAAATTTCAAATTACGATTTAAAACACTATTTTGTATGTTCAAAATTTCTTAATATCTCATTCTCGAATCAATAAAGTAAAATCAAGAAAAGAAGAAAAACAGTTACAAAAAAACAGAAACAGGACAAAATAGTTATTATAAAAACAGAAACAGAACAGGTAAATAAAAAATAGGTCATCTGTTTCTGTTTCTTTGTCAGAACAGAATAGAAACATGAACTTTAAAAACAGAACAGAAAACAGAAACAGTGCCCATGCTTGGTCGCGATATTTAATAAGCACCTTTATTCCTTTAGAAGTGGTCAATCACTAGAAGTTTACCGAAAGTCTCTGGCAATCAGATTTTCTTGCTCCCTTTCATTTTTATCCTCGTTTTAAAATTATTCATACTCATTCGTTCGATTCTTATTTCTTTCTTAATGACGTAATGCTATTGACCGGGAGTTATTTCGCAATGTTCGTTAACAAAGAGATACGACAATTCAAGCAATCAAAAACAAAAGCAAATATGTTTTGCCGGGCTGTATCTCTGGCACCATGGGCGTAGGCAGCATTAGGCAGCATATTGTCTAGGGGGGGGGCAGTTGATAGTATGATGGAGTTTTATCAACTGCTTTTTCCAAACCATCTGCTTTATCAGCCATATATAATGTAAATTTGAAGGTCTAGGGGGGGGCAGCTGCCCTCCTACCCGCACCCCCTCCCTATGCCCATGTCTGTTACCATTATAGGGAAAGATGGGGCGCACTGTCGCGGGAATGGCAGTGTGGAGGGGGTAGTATCTGTACTTGAGGGAAGTGATTTTAGCTTTTCCTTTTAAAAAAAATATACATATACCTCCCAAATAAATTGCTTCGTAAGTTTCTGGGAATTGATGAGAAACTTTTTCAGATGTAACTGAAGAAATGAGTAAAGTCTGACTTAAATGGTATACATTGTTATTTGTGTAATTTAAACTACGACATTAGATCTTTATAAACGGCGAACCTGCCCTCTAATCAATGTCTGGGTTGTCACCACCGGTAACTTATCGCTGAATTCGATGATGTTTTCATTATGTTCAAAGCAGTTCACAAATTCTAAACGGCTGGATACCCAAACCTCTAAATTTCCTAATGCTTTCATTTTCAAATTTAAACAAAATCCTTGAAGTCTTCCACAAAGATCTTTATCTTAACATTCTAAATCCCTAAAGTTCCCTGTGTTTGCCAGTAAGTTAAATTATACTTGATAGAGATAAAAATTCGAAGTTTTCGAGGAATTCTACTCTACCTTACTCAAAAACTGAAACTATGGTATTGAATATTCGACCTTAATAGTCATCATCTAATTTAAATTTTGGAGCTATCCCCATTTGAGTATTTAAATCAGTAGATCTATTCATATTTACTCCTCTTAGCCATCATTAGAAATTATTTAAGCTATTCTTCAAGTTCGTACAACAGAGAAACTTCAGGAATAAAAATTAAAATATCAGGAGTGAGAAAGGAAAAAAATATTAACCAGCAATGAATTTCCAACGCTTTTATATGCCGTAAACTACTTATCGTCGATCTCGCGCCGAAAGATTTGATCTAGCCTTTTCACACTTCTGAAATAATCACCAAAATTGATCTCTAAGTTGTCCTCAAAGGGAATATCAGTTGAGTAGTGTATGGCCAATTATACTATAATTTTCCTGATCTGCATTTTACTGTGATTCTCTATTTGGGAAAAGCCTAGAAGTCGATATTTGACAATTCTCCCAGAATTGTGTAAATGGCAGATACGATCTTTAGGTGTGCAGCGCCAAATTTTGTTGTAATTTTTTTTCGAATTGTTGATAATTCCCGCGAATGTGGCAAATGGAAAGGGTAACGTGAAACTATCCGCATGAAGAAGCCAAATTCGAATATCACGTTTCTGTGAATTTCCTGTACTAGACAAAAATCAGAAGTGTCCTACAAGCATAAAATATATGATGGTAGTTAAACAGATGCCAAGCCAATGAAACCTATTCCAATCCAATTTTAGCACTGCCCAGGTGTCGAAAATATTTGTTATTTTTCACCAGAAAAACTGACGCACAAAAATTTCTTCTCCGTTCCTGGTCGATTTTTACCTCCAATTTTAAGGGTTTTAACATAAGATGAAACAGACGTGGGTTGACGTTTTTGGGTATTAATTTGTTCAAGAATTCTAGAATGCTTCTAGGGGAAAGTTGTGTTGATTTGAACTAACTCTTATCAGTATCAATTTCAAGCTGCTCGTCGACTTTGTACCCTGTTGCTTCAAGAGTGGCAGACGTATTTCTTTGATAATAGTCATCCCCCATTAAGGTGAGGAAACACCGGTTTGTCGGTCTGAAAAGCTAGTGCATAAGCTGTTAATTAAAATTTGTATCTCAGCTGACAGTTCAGAACAGTTAACGCAAGGTTATCGAGAAAAAAAGTGCTATGTAAACGTTCACTAAAAAATACCTGTTGCGTTTTCTGATTGATCATGTCCGAAACAGGGACTTTTTTTGGGGGGGGGGGTTAATCGATTGACCTACCTCTAGGTTTTATTGCCCTCTCTGCCCTCTATATTCTTAAAACATACCTTGTTTTTGGTGTTATCATTAAAGAAACTCGAAAAACAAAACCCCCTCCCATATTTTAAAAATACAATTTTTATATCTTTATATAAAAAAAACTACCCCCCCTACAGTCTCGTGAGTAGGTGCCCCTGGTTGAAGAAATAGTTATTTTGAAAGATTTTGGGTCAAGTGATCCACATAAGAAAAAAAAAAATGCTAAGACCCGCAAACATAGCGTTTGCATTGTTTTTGTGTGGGCTTGCAATTAGCCTCAATTTATCTGAAGGTCCCGGGGGCTTTTTGCTGGCTTAAGCGGTTTACTCAGGCTTGGAAAGGAGTATATATCTCTATTCTGAAGTGATAGGGGAGCTTCTAATTCTTATGACATTCTATTACGTTATTGACTGAAAAAAAAGTTTTTTAACTGAAAGTAAGGAGCGACATTAAAACTTAAAGTTTTATATTGTTTCAAAAAATAAAGTTGTGAGACGAAGTCAAACTTTAGCGTAAATAGCGAGGCGTTGAGGAGGGGACAGCCCCTTTCATATACGGAATAATTTCTGTTCGTTTTCAGTTTTAATGTCGCTCCTTACTTTCAGTTAAAAAAACTTATTTTTTAACATATAGTATTGTTAATACTATATTGCTGATGTTACACATTTCCTTCCACGAAAATTGATTTGATCCGAAATTGGAATTTGATTGGAAATTGAAAGTTCTAGTTCACTTTCACTAGTTCACTTTCACAGTTCACTAGTCGCTCCTTACTTTCAGTTAAAAAAACTTATTTTTTAAGTTAATTTCTGAACGTTTTTGAATTAATGCAGCTTTGATTTTGGCTCACCGTACATGAATAATTAAAAACGAAATTCGCATATTAATTTTCCTTTTTTTGGCTAATTGGCTTTCTCGAAATTTTGTTCTAAGGTAACTTACGAATTTACACTTACGAATGAATTTCTATATTCGTATATTTTTATTATGTATATTAGGGAGTTCGCTACCTAGTCGATACCTCGCTCTTTACGCTAAAGTTCGAATTTTGTTCAACTCACAAATCACAAAGGCCGGTTTGAATCACAAACCGGCCTTTGAATCACAAAGGCCGGTTAATTAGAATAGATAGCTCTTTTGAAACTACTAACCGGCCTTTGAATCACAAAGGCCGGTTAATTAGAATAGATAGCTCTTTTGAAACTACTAAAAAAACTTTAGCGTAAAGAGCGAGCTATTGACTAGGCGGCGAACCCCCTCATATACGGAATAATTTCTGTTCGTTTTAAGTTTTAATGTTGCTTCTTACTTTCAGTTGAAAAAAACTTGTTTCTTTATTTAATTTCTGATCGTTTTTTATATAATGCTGGGAAATCTGGCGCCTCCTTCATAGAAATGTCCCTTCCCCCAAGGAAATATCCTCCATGGAAAGATCCTCACCCGTAACCCCTACTCTGACCCCGACCCCCCACTAGAAAAAAAATCCTCCTGAAAACGCCTGTATACTTCCCAATAACCAATACTATATGTAAACAATGGGCGAAGTTTATAACTTGCAGCCCTTCCCCCGGGAACAGTGGGGGTTTAAGTCATCCTCAAAGATATATTAATTAGATTTTCGACTATGCTGAACAAAAAGGCTATCTCAAAATTTTGATTGGGTGACTTCGGGAAAAAATGAGTGTGAGAGGGGGCAAAGTTGCCCTCCAATTTTTTTGGTAACTTAAAAAGGGCACCAGAACTTTTAATTTCCGTTCGAATGAGCCCTCTCACCATATTCTAGGACTACTGGATCGATACGATCACCCCTGGGAAAAAAAACACACACACACGTGATCTTTCTTCTGGCAAAAAAACAAATAAAGAAACAGCAAAAAAAACAAAAACAAAACAACCTCCGAATAGACAGGGATATGTTTCATCGATAGTTACACTCCTTAAACCACGTTTACATTTGGCGTTATACGGGCAAAATGCCAAATTAATTAGCAACTTGCAAGTCCCGTTTGGTACTTATGTATTAGCTGGTACCCACGCGATATATTGTGCTAAAGGAAACTAGTCAAACGGGTATCTGTCAAATGGATCTCGAAGCGTGGTTTGTCATTGCGTTTACAATATTTAAACTATTTCTTTTGGGGGGTTAAGGGGGGAAGGTACCTAGGTTAGGTTCTGTATTTAATATATGCTATGCTTTACCCCCCCCCCCCTAATGTGCAAATATATAGCCCATTTTGTTTCTAAAATATTATATTTTCATCATATGACAGATACCCGTATGACTAGTTTCCTTTAGTACAATATATCGTGTGAGTACCAGCTAATACATAAGTACCTTCTGTTTTCTTATGCTTTGTTAAAAAACAGTTTTCTCGCTGTTTCATGGTTGCTTTGTCTGCCGTTTTACTTTTAAGACGGCGAATGAAAACGCGGGCTTAGTCCTGGGTGCAGAATTGCCACTTTACTTTGTAATGCTCTTTAAATTTTGTGAAGATGTACGGGCGCAATCCGACTATTGTACCGGTGGGGAAGTACCATAAGACGAAGAAAATATTGTCGTCAGAAATTTTTCGTGCGAAAATTTGTGTACAAATTACTGGGTTTTTTTTTCAAAGAATTGACTAACATTAACGAAAAAGTACATTATTTTCCTTGGGAATTCTCACAAGTTATTATTTTGGAAAGAATGTGCTACAAATACTACAAGTGTACTGCCTGTGGCAACCCTGGCCGAGGAGCCTTGTATTATGCTTAATTCTTGCTCAAGGCAATCCAAAGTATTTTGTAATTATGATATTTCTTCATTAATATTTGGGGGATAAACTTAGCACATAGTTTTTTGGATTAAACAGTCTTCCAAAATGTAATGTTTTATCGCCCTCGCCCCAATTAAAATCCCTTCATGTGTCTTCAAACCTTGAGAAACATATCCACATTTCTAGTTTAAATGTTTTTGGACCAAATATAACAGTTGAGCTTCTGTGTCAGCTTATTCTCTGTGGCTTACATACATTTTTTTTAATGGATAAATGATGAGTTTGACCGTTTTTTCGGTATAAGAAAACCGCATTTACTGACCCCCCCCCCCCCCTATTCCTTTTCAAAACAGAGTATACACTTGAACACTTAGACTGTTTCCAATAGCTAGTTAGTTGGCTACGTTTAGGATGTCTATGTGTAAAGTGGTTTGGTATTAGCCAAAAAGTTTAACTGTCATCTAGAGAGGGAAAACAGGAAGCTAGATATCCCCCCCATCATTAGAATGCAATACGAAAGCTAAAATCTAAATTTACTGGTATGCTGAATCAATTAAACATTTGGATTGTTCTAAAAATATACATATTTTCTTTTAATCCTTGCCTCCTCTGTGGAATAACTCCATGCAAATGCTGAGGGGGGAAGAGAGATGGATCAATAGAAAATGTTGACGAAATTGCAAGTTTTTTTTCCGGGCCATGGAAAAATACCAAGGTGTCCTTTTCAGACACCAATTAAAAAACACAAAAAGTAGGTGTATTACCAAGGAAAAATAAAAATAATTGAATAAACATAATATCTCAAGATCATTATACCAATGTAATGGTATACGTTTATAAACCCCGAAATGTTTGTCCGACTCGTAAAAACGAAACAAAAATATGAAGAATGCGTTTTTTAAGGATTTTTTTTGTACCCCCCTCCCGAAAACATGTAATCATAGCTGAACTATAGGTGGAGTACACGAGAATATAGGACAAATGGCTCAAGGTTCCGGTAGGTGACCCAGACTATCGGGATTGGTTACATCAGAGGAGTAGGCTTACGCAGGAATTTATTTTGGGGGACCATTTTCTTTTTTTTTCCGGTTTCGAAAAAAAATGTAAACAATTCAATTAATCAGAGGCAACGCTATAGCGTTGCCTATAGTAAATGCCATACGACTCCAATGTTTTATTGTTTATTTATAATTTTTTTTTTTTTCCCCAGAGGCACTTCATATGGAAGGGGTCGTCGTAGAAACTTAAAAAGGGGCTCATTCGATTGGAAATCGAGAGTTCTAGTGCCCTTTTTAAGGGTCAAAAGTGATTGGAAGGCAACTATCACCCCTTCCACGGCCACCAATTCCCCAAACACATCCAATCAAAATTTTAAGATAACCATTTTGTTCACCGTAGTTGATTTCCAGATAGAAATTATTATGTTTTTGAGGAGGACACTCCCCCACAGCTCTCAGGGCAAGGGTTGTAAGTTATGCCCTGGGGGCATATAAGGCTTTTATAGAAAGCTTTGTCGTAAAAACCTCAAAAAGAACTCATTCGATTGGAAATTCAAAGGGCTAGTGCCCTTTTTAATAGTCAAAAGTGATTGGAGGGCATCTAACCCCCCTCTCACGCCCACCTTTTCCCCAAACATATCCAATCAAAATTTTTAGATAGCCATTTTGTTCAACGTAGTTGAAAATTCAGGAAATTAGGTTTTTGAGGATAGCAACCCCCCCCCCGCCACAGCCATCAAGGCAAGGGTTGTAAGTTATGCCCTGGGGGCATATAAGGTTTTTATAGAAAGTGCTGTCGTAGAAACTTCAGAAAGGGCTCATTCGATTGGACATTTAAATGGCTAGGTCCCTTTTTAATAGTCGAAAGTGATTGGAAGGCAACTAACACCCCTTCCACGCCCACCATTTCCCCAAACACATCCAATGAAAATTTTGATATAGCCATTTTGTTCAACGTAGTTGAAAGTTCTGGAAATTATATGTTCGAGCAGGACACTCCCCCCATAGTCTTCAGGGCGAGAGTTATAAGTTATGCCTTGGGAGCATATATGGTTCTTATGGAAGGAATGCTCGTATAAACTTCAGAGAGGGCTCATTTTATTGGAAATTAAAAGTTCTAGGTCACTTTTTAAGTGTCAAAAGATATCTGAGGGTAACTAGCCCCCCCCCAAACCCTTTTTTCCAAAATACATCCGATAAAATATTTTGAGACAGCTATTTTGTTAAAAATAGTTCAAAGATGCCCCAGTGCCCCTGGGCACGGGGACAGGAGTTGTAAGTTATGCCCTGGGGCATATATGGGTCTTATTAAATTGAAAATTGATTTGATCCGAAATTAGAATTTGATTGGAAATTGAAAGTTCTAGTTCACTTTTTAAGAGTCAAAAGAAATTGGAGTACACCTACCCCCCCCCCCCCCCTTCCACGCCCTTTTTTCCTCAAACCCATCCGATAAGAACTTTGAGATAGCTATTTTTTTTTAAAACAGTTCAAAGACCATATAACGAAAACTCCGAAGAAGACACAGCCCCCCCCCCTCCAGGGCCCGAGGGCAGGCGTTGTAGGTTATGCCCTGGTGGAATATATGGTTCTTATTGAAGTTATGCTTATAAAAACTTCAGAGGGCTCATTTGATTTGAAATTGAAAGTTTAAGTTCAGTTTTTTTTAGTCAACGGAGATTGGAGGACAACTAGCCCCCCCCACGCCCCTTTTCCCCCAAATAAATTCAATAAAAGTTTTGAGATAGTCATTAAGTTAAAAATTGCTCAAAAGTCAGATAACAAAAACTCAGGTGTCGTCACAACGCCCCAGGGCCTAGGGGCAGGCGTTGTAAGTTGTGCCCTGGGACATATATGGTCCTTATGAAAGGGATGCTCGTATAAACTTTAGAGAGGGCTAATTTGATTGGAAATTGAAAGTTCGAGCTCACTTTTTAATATTTAAAAGGGATGCTCATATAAACTTCGGAGAGGGTTCATTTGAATGGAAATTGAAAGTTCACGTTCATTTTTTAAGATTCAAAAGAGATCGGAGAGCAACTAGCCCACGCCCCTCCACGCCCTAAATGCATCAGATGTAAATTTTGAGATTGACATTTTGTTAAAAATAGTTCAAAGTTCAGATATCAAAAACTCCGGTGTCGACATAGCCCCCCAGGGCCCGGGGGTAGGCGTTGTAAGTTATGCCCGGGGGCATATATGGTTGGTATGGAAGGGATGCTCGTGTAAACTTCATAGAGCGCTCATTTGGTTGGAAATTGAAAGTTGTAATTCACTTTTTATGAGTAAAAAGTGATCAGAGGGCAGCTAGCCTCCCCCAACATTCCATTTATTTTTTTCCCAGAGGCACTTCATATAGAAGGGGTCGTCGTATAAACTTCAAAGGGGGCTCATTCGATTGGAAATCAAGAGTTCTAAGGCCCTTTTTAAGAGTCAAAGGTTATCGGAGGGCAACTAGCCCCCGATCCCAAGCCTTTTTTCCACAAATATATCTGATAGGAAATTTGAGGTAGCCATTGCATCAGACAAAATTCTTATGGAAGGGATGCTCTTATAAACTTCAAAGAGGGCTTATTTGATTGGAAATTGAAAGTTCTAGTTCACTTTTTATAAATCAAAAGTGATCAAAGGGCAGCTACCCCCCCCCCCCCTGCCCTTTTCCCCCAAATGCATCAGATAAAATTTTGAGATATAAATTTTGTTAGAAACAGTTCAAGGTTCAGATTAAAAAAAACACCGGTGTCAATACAGCCCCACAGAGCCCAGGGGCAGGCCTTGTAAGCTGTGCCCTGGGGCATATAAGGTTCTTTTGGAAGGGGTGCTCGTATAAACTTCAAAGAGGGCTCATTTGATTGGTAATTGAAAGTTCTAGTTCACTTTTTACAAGTCAAAAGTGATCGAAGGGGAGCTAGCCTCCTCCCTCACCCCTTTTCCCCCAAATGCATCAGATAAAAATTTTGAGATAGAAATTTTGTTAGAAATAGTTCAAGGGTCAGATTAAAAAAACATCGATTCGACACAGCCCCACAGAGCCTGGGGGCAGGCATTCTAAGTTATGCCCTGTGGGTGTATGGTTGTTATGGAAGGGATGCTCGTATAAACTTCAGAGAGGGCTCATTTGATTAAAAATTGAAAGCTTTAGTTCACTTTTAAAGAGTCAAAAGAGACCGAAGGTAAATTAGCCCCCCCCCTTCCACGCCCTTCTTCCCCAAACCCATATTATTAACAACCTAAGCCGACTCAAGGCTGTTTATGTCGGCAGTATGACTGACATTGATAAAAAGGAATAAATCGCCATCACAAGCCCAAAAGCGCCCCTGAATCTTCGATATAAAACTGTATAAAGTATTGGGAAGTGACTGGTTAGAACAACCAGGGACACAAAAAAAGATGTCTTTGAAAACAGATGTCATTTGAAGACAAGCAACTAACCTGATCTTTTGAATAAAGATAGGATTGTTGGTATAATTTATGAAATTGTATAAATAGGGCAGTGAAATATGAGCATGTATGAAGCCGAGTCAATCAAATCTCCGGTTTGTAGTTGTAGCGTCAAATTAGCTGATGGACTGCTAGTGTACCAAGGACACTGAAAATGAAACCTGTTGGTTTGAATTGCTTAATTAGAAATTTACACAACATATCTTAAAAAATTAAGAAAAATCGGTAATTACGTTTTTTAATGAAAAAAAAACTTTCATATGCAGTTTTAACGAGTGCCTAACATTAAAAAAAGAAATGCGGGTGTAAAATCAACGAAAAATAAGCTGATAAAATATTTCACGAATAACTTAAAAAAGATATAGCTTTTCTATTAGGGGTTTCGCCCCCTAGTCAATACCTTGCTCTTTAAGCTAAAGTTCGAGTTTTCTTCCAATTCTTTAAAAATGACCCCTTAATCACAAAGGCCGTTAATTAGAATAAATAGCTCTTATGAAAGTACTAAAAAATCTTTGGCTTAAAGAGCGAGGTATTGACTAGGGGGTGAACCCAATCATATACTTAATATTTTCTGCTTGTTTTAAGTTTTGATGTTGCTCCTTACTTTCAGTTGAAAAACCTGTTTTTTTATATTTGATTTTTGATTTTTTTTTAAATAATGCTGCGAAATCCGGCGCCCCTTTCATAGCAATGTCCCTTACCCTATGAAAACTTCCTTCATGGAAAGATCAATCCACATAACCCCCGACCCCCCCCCCACCTATCAGAAAAAATCTTCCTTGAAAACGTCTGTATACTTCCCAATAACCAATAATATATGTTAACGTTGGGTTAAGTTCATAACTTTCAGCCCTCCCCCCGGGGACTTCGGGGGATTAAGTCATCTTAAAAGACATAGTTATCATATTTTCGATCATGATGAACAAAATGGCTATCTTAAAAATTTTGATCGGGTGAATTTGGGGAAAAAATGGGCATGGGAGGGGGCCTAGTTGCCCTCCATTTTTTTTGGTTACCTAAAAAGGGCACTAGAAGTTTTAATTTCCGTTCCAATGAGCCCTCCCACGATATTCTAGGACCACTTGGTCGATACCATCACCCCTGGGAAAAAAAAAAACAAACAAATAAACACGCATCCGTGATCTTTCTTCTGGCAAAAAATGCAAAATTCCACATTTTCCACAAAAGTTCCACAGAACAGACACTCTAAGGGTGTCTGTTCTGTCTTTGTACAGTAAACTTCGAAAGGTTAGATTTTCGTGTTTTTTTCTTTTTTGTTTAGCACTGAGGACGACTTGGCGGAGGTCCTTGTCGAAATATTTGCTTATATTTTGTCATCTTCATGGTTCGATGGCTGACAAAATCCTCGTTTTTTCACCCTTTTTGATTTTATTTTTCATTTTGTTACTTTCTCTCCTCTCTGAGTTTCCTTTGTCATGTATAGCCAGTGTGGTCTAAGAATGTATTTGCTGTTTTCACAAAAAATAGGACCCCTAGATTTTGATAAGTATTTTGTTGCCCCATCCACTAATGTCTATGAATTGACGCCACTGGTCCCTCGATGTCTATGACATCTTGTATCCAGGTCGCTTTCCTCAGTCTAGCAAAAGTTTCATTTCGCAAGAGACGTGTTTTATTTCTATCTAATTTAAAGTTTACTTTGGAGCAATAAGTTTGAATTACAAATTGTACATTGCAAACGTGAATTGTTCATCTTTTTGTGTGTTTAGAAAACAGAGTCAGAAACTTGATGGAAATATGGCATGACCTGATATTAAAATTATTATTAGAATATTTTCGAAACGTTCCCTTTTTTCTTGCATCACATGTAAAGGGGCGTTTACACGTTCAATATTTTTGTTCACCACTCTTGCTAAGATGCTATACTCGTATTAACATTGCTATATTTTTGCCAGTAATTTGGCGTGTATTGTGTTGTTGCCGAATCAGTATACCAAAAAACTCCTTTTCCAATATTAATGATTTGTGCTGACTGCTTTCTCATCGGTTTACAAGTGCTGAAACCTAGTTGTACACTTTTATGATATACAGTTTTTGTTCTGGCGTTGTAAGGTAAACTTCGAAAGGTTCGATTTTTGTTGGTTTCTTTTTCTTTTCTTTCTTTCTTTTTTTTTTGTTTAGCACTGAGGACGACTCGGCGGAGGTCCTTTTCGAAATATTTGCCTATTTCTTCTTCTTCATGTTTCGCCACTGGCTGACAAAATCCTCATTTTTTCGCCTTTTTTTATTTTATTTTTCATTTTGTTATTTTCTTTCCTCTCTTAGTTTCAAATAGCCTTGATAGGTTAAGCTAGGTCAAATTCAGTTCTGGGAAACTACGGTGAATAAGAAAATCGGAAAGGATCTTATATTTTTTTTAAGTACCAAGGGCTTCATATTAAAATGTCAGGTTAGGTTCCTTTGAATCAGCTCACTTTTGATTCAGGTCTGAAAACTTCCATGTTCTAATATTCTATTTTTAGCTCCTTCAAAATTATGGAATATTTATGGTAACATCACCTTTTCATCAGTATTGCCACGTTGAACTGCGATAGTAGATAAGCAGAACTAGTAGGTTAAATTGGCAACGCTTTTGATTTGTAAAAACTCAAGGATTAGCACTTTGTTAATTCCCAAAGGTAACTAAATCTTCAACGGAAAGCTTCAACTTCTTAAGCTGTTTCGTGCCATATGTTTTCTAACTTATTACTTGCTAATTTTTTACTGATGTCTCTTTTCTTTGGATTTGGTGCCCACTGCTGCTAAAAACTGCATAACTGTTTTTGGAGATTTTATCCATTAAAAATGAGTGCTTGGTTTTTTTCTACTTTTTGAACTTGGATATAGTTAGTTTCACTTAACCAATTCAAACAATTAGATTTCATTTCACTGTCCTTGGGATAGCTGAGAAACAAAGACTTAAGGCACTTACCTCTCGAAATGAGCCCTTGGGGGAATAGTATGGTGTATTATTATGCGTATTTCACGATGGATAAATCGCATCTTAAAGTCTTTTATTTTGGAGGATTATCTTCAAAATCCAAAAAAGTAATGAAAAAAAAAAGATTGGACGACACACCAACACTAAAGACCTGCTAGGGTAGGACAGGGCTTCTCAATCAGGGCTATTCAAACCATGGGGCTCTGCCACATAAAAGAGACTACATACAAACAGTATGGGTAACTTATAAGATTGGAAACTGACGCTAATGCCTAAAAAATTACAAACGCCATCTAGCATTTGATGATTTTAGGGATTTTTTTTAAGTTTCATAATTGTCTTTTTTTGTGAACTGAGGTCAGACACTTATTATTACATTAATATTGTCTTATTACACGGAAAAAATGCTAAGAAACGCCAAACCTCAGATGGCATTAATGTTTTGTTGTTGTTGACAGTAGTGCGAGTTTCCATTCTTGTAAGTTCCCGTACTCTGTGATTGCGTACATAGTGCAGTGGCTCCTTGAGAGACAAGATTTACTTGGGTTCAAGGGTTCAAGAATCGCAAAAAGATGCAGAAACCCAAGGACAGTGAAAATTTAATCTAATTGTTTGAGTTGATCAATAGTAAACTTACACAAACATATATATATTAAAACAAAAATGAAAAAGTGGAGAATTTAATCTTTAATAAACAAAACAACCATTTGTGGTTGTGCAGTTTTTGGTTGTAAGGATCCCAAATTGAAAAAAAACAATGGTGGAGGAAAACTGCAAAAAAAAAACGCCAAAAAAATATGGCGCCCTATTGCCTAAGAACGTATAGCTTTCTTTTGAAGATTAAGTAAAAAAAAAAAGTTTTTTTTTAACTGAAAGTAAGATGCGGCATTAAAACTTAAAAAGAACAGAAAACGAAACAGGTTGCTAATGTTTTAATTTTACAGACGAAAAGCGTTGTCAAATTAAACTATTAAGTTTTCTTTATTCATTTTCACGACTTAACACGACTTAACATTCCATGATACATTTTCATAACTTTTCACGACTTAATATTTTCACGACTGACAAAATGTGGTACTGTACTAGAGACTGGCACGTACGCAGGGGGGGGGGGTGCCTCTGAGCCCCCCCCCCAAAAAAAAATCTCAGGATCTTTTTTATTTTCCCATAATTTCCTGATACTTCGCACTGAATAAGGAATTTGAAGGATTCGCCCCCTCCCCCCGAAACAAATTTCTACGTACGTGCCTGCCTAGAGACAACAATTTTTAAACAACGAAAAGTAAAATCTTAGGAAATAGGGGATTTAAGGTTTAAATAGACCTAAATAGATAAATATTTAAATTTTGATGCCTTTGGTACTTCAATGTAACAAATCGGTTCTAAGCCGCCATGGGTACTAGACAAATTCATTTCTTTAGATGCCAAAGGCATCCTCGTTTAACACGTGCGCTTTTTCTTAACATTTCCTTTAGGGAACAGTCTATTTGTATTAGGCTATCAGTCCAGAGACATGGAGGGGTGCTAAATAATTACATTTTGTTGTTATTCCAAACGACTAAGAAATACATGTTACATTGGCTGAAAAATAATAGTAGGCTATATCATAGTAAGTTCATTTTCAATAATATTTATATTTTACGCCATGATATTTTACTCCAAGATGTATATCTCGTGAAACTATTGATGTAAATTTTAATATAAATTTTATCTTTTCGTTCGCTATCTTAGTTCTGATTTTTTTTTTTTTTTTTTTTTTTTTTTTTTTTTTTTTTTTTTTTTTTATACAACTTAGCCTTTCATCTCAAGAATGCCTTTCATCTAAAAAAAATAGTGGCTGAAAAAAGAACCAGGCAAATTCTTCTGATTAGCTGGGGCCTATGTGAACTAGAGCCTGATTCATTTCAAAAAGGGGTCTGGAACTTAAGACCAAGCAAAGCTCTGGGCGTGCATTTCCATGTATGGGTTTTGCTATATTCTTCCAGTCAATCTTTATATTGTTGAATATTTCAAAGGGAAGGGAAGAAAGAGGAATGGTAGGGCTTAATTTTGTATGTTTCAGTGTGTGTTTTAACTTCTGATAGCAAAAAATGAAAAACAACAAACTACTTGTAGGATGAATTATTGCCATAGCCTGTTCAAATAGTGTATTTGACTTAGCTTTATAATTAATCATTTTGCCAAAACTTTTTACTACTATTACTACGCTCGTATTGCGCTGCCGCACGAGAATTTGAGTCACACATGTTCACACTTTTATGGAGGTTGCCAAGACTATGGAATTTAACAAGGGCGGATCCAGGATTTTTTTCGGGGGGGGGGGGGGGGGGTACTAATTTTTGACTCAGTTTTCGACTAATTTTACTGATTTTTACCTAGGTTTTACTAATTTTCGACTCGGTCAAAAATTTCGGGGGGGGGGGGGTTCAAACCGGGTACCCCCCCTGGATACGGCCTTGGAATTTATTATATGTGCAATTCAAAGTATAAACACATACTGAACAAGTACTGACAAAACCTATCCTCTCCACACAAAAAAGTGACCCTTTGTCCGCGTCTCCGGAGATGATTCCATACCTATGCGAACCTGGCGAATAAATCACAAGTTCCGTAGGTCATTATACTTGTTCCTTAAAAGCTGTATTAAATTTAATTTGTTGGCTCGGAGCGATTAAGTAGTACAACATTTACCCTCTAGAGGCGCTGAGGTACGCGGGGTCACTTTTGGAGAGTTTTGTCAGTACTTGTTCAGTATGTGTTTATACTTTGGTGCAATTGGTCGTCCAAAATCAAAACTTGTATCTTTAAATAAATTAATTTTTGCCCTGAAGTTACTAACTTGAATCCAAACTTGGGTTCTGCTGAAGGATCCTGAAGATCCCGGGAAGAATATTGAACTATGGCGAAGAAGTAAAAAAAGCGTTTTACATAAAGGGTAGGCCATCTAACATTCGAAATTTGAGGTATTCAGTATTTTGAACGGTTAAGTGACCGGTATACAGAATTGGTAGGTTTACATTTATGAAGTACGTGACACGTAATTCATTTACATCTAAATGTAAATGTCGTCATGTCGTTTCGTCAGACGACATTTACAGACATGACGACATTTACAGATGACGAATAACGACATTTATGATGAGCTTTTTTACAAAAAAGTCGTATTTTCTAATGAACCTCATTTCTATGCTGGGGGACTGCATCAATAAGCAAGATAGCAAGAATTTTGGGATGAGAGAATCCAGACATAGCTGTTGATCAGCCTATGCATCCATAATGAGTATTTTTGTTGTTTTAGTTTTTAGTCCAATAGCGTCATTGGGTCCCTTTTTTTCGAAAATGGGGAAGGAAATGCCCCGAGATGACCATTTTATAATATCATTAGATTCATTAGTTCCAGAACTATTCGTTCATCGAGGCTAAATTATGATTACTTTGACCTGCTCTTAGAGAATGATCTAAACTTGCTAAAAAAAAACAGAATTTTACCTATTTGTGATCTAAGAAAAAGCAAAGCAAAATTTGAAATGTGATTCGGTAGATGAATAAAGCTTAATCATAGCTACTGAATTACATCAAAAGTGTCATCTCGCGTTGAAACATAAATACCACAGGAATGCAGAAATTCAATATGCAGAACGTAAAGGGAGGACATAACTCTTATAGTCCAGAAAAAATGCGGTTTTGACGCGGAACTTGAGCAACAGAAGTGTTTTTGCCAGCAAAATGTTCAGGAAATTTAGTTAATAACATATCCAAAAACGGCCAGAATCGACCGCCCAAAAATACCCCCTTTTTCAAGGAAAAAAGGAAAAAGCGGGGGGGGGGGGACCTCGAATTTAAATTTCTGTAATAGGTTTGGATTGAAAGGTCATTTCCTTCGATCCGTGAACTAAATTATGAACTTATATTGGTCCTCTTCATTAGTATCAACCTGACTTCAGAAGTGCTGGGGGGATGATAATGTTATTTACAACGATATTTTTTTGCCAGTATCTTCTTTTTTTTCAGGGCTAAAGAGTGCAAATCTGAACAGAACATTTCCCCCATATTCTGTAAGTTCTGTCTTGACTCTTCCGCTCTTATTTACCCCCACCCTTTAGCACTGGGGGGGATTTCAAGCGATTTTGAGTATGTTACTAAGCAAATTTTCTGAACATTTGGGTGCTTATTTGTGTACGAATACTGCACAAATTAAGATTCTATTCCTCCCCCCCCCTCTGATTTTTGACCTTCTTTACTAGGTTGCAGCTACTGCTGCAGCCATGATGTTGCGTGAGCACCAACAGCTAATAATAGATAACAAATTAGTGTAATACGGGCTTTTCAAACCAATTTCTTGCCCCATCTATTTTTCTTTTCTGCTAAAATTCAGCGATTAAAAACCATTGGTCATTCATAAATCTTGGCGTATTTTGTGAACGGATGTGACTATTGTGTGGCTAGGGATTCAGTCTTCAGTTACCCATCAAGTGGATAAAATGTACGCGTGTACTCGACCCCTTACGCATGACTGCTGTCTTCACAAGAGTTGGGATTATGTTCAAGCTTCAGTCTTTTCAACCTGCTCTGCTCTCGTTTAGAGCTCAATAAAAACGGTTAATGGCTGTCAGATATAAATTATCTGAAATGGGTTGAGAAAAAATGGATTAACATAATTGACAATTGTCAGGCTGTATCAATTTAAATAAAACAGTAAAGCAGAACCTGGGGATTAAGGAAGTGGGGTACGCATATCCCCAGTGGTATGCAAGGAGTTTGTTGGTTAGGGGGTACGCATTGCACCGGGTTTCAGTGTGGATATGTGCTTCACCGTGATTAGGTACCATTTGCCGACATTAAGTCTTAAAAATGGAACAGACTAGTAAACGTGGGACCTCCTTTCACATGGAAATTAGCAACCAGAAAACAAAATTATAACGGTCTGTCATCTCAGCACAGCCAATTTCGTCCCCGTCATGGATCCAAATAAATATTATTCATTATATTATTTTTATTTATCTGTAGTATTAATATTTTTATTTCTCTTTTGTTATCTATTGGGTATGTATCAAAAAAGAAAGTAAAAATATTTTCGCTGTTATTAAAATACATGTTTTTTTCACAAGGGGTACTCAACGTTATGAAAATCATAAAAAGGGGGGCACATGCGTAAAAAATTTGGGAAACAATGGACTAAGGGAATGTTAAAAAAAAACTTAAAACACGATACGATAGGTTTTTTTGCCGCTGGTATTTCTGGTCGCCTGCACAGAGAATGGCAACTCTGGGCAACCATACTCCCTCAGCTTGATTGTGAGGGATGTCACAACTAAAAGTACCTGCAATAAGGTGTTTCAGGGTCACCAGCATTATCTGTTGAGAGAGAGTGGGGTGGCCCGAAGAGCTGGCCTGAAAAGTTGAATATTATGGGCCAAGAAAGCCCTCCCCCTTATTAGTTTGACCTGGGTGCCTCGATTTTACCACCATCTTTGTTTAGAATAAAATGAGGTCGTAGACTGCTCTACATCCTATGAAGCACTATCTATTCTTGGAGTAGACACTCTTCTGGATATTTCCCATAGCTGTATGATCCAACAGCCGATTCAACTTCTAACTTTTGTAATTGTTAAGAGAAATAGTCTTTCAGCAAGTCCCTGGTTGTGCCACAAGCCACAGTTGTTTCTGCTGAAAAGCCCACAGTTCCCAAGATCTTGATGCTTTTAGGATTGCTCCCGTGATTTCACCAAGTCCCTGGTTGTGCCACAAGCCAAAGACGCATAGTTGTTTCTGCTAAAAGGCCTAAAATTCCCAAAATCTTGATGTTTTAACGATGGCTCCCGTGATTTTTCAATTTTTCTACAGCTAACATGGTTTTTACAGTTTTTTTTTTCAAAACCTGCAAAACAGTAAAGAACATCGCTCAAACTACAAAATTAGAAAAACTCAGTGTGAGGGGGCAATTAGAATGCTAATTATCACTTTTTCAGTCGGGATAGTATAATTTTCATTCTGAAATATTGGAGGAACACTTAAGAAATGTTAAGAAGTGTTAAAAAAAAGTTACTTTTTGTCAACACGTGAAAATAACTCAAATTAGAAAACAAAATGACTTCCAAGTGTGAGATAGCGAATTAAATTTCCATCACCGTGATACTTTTCGTGACATATTTCCAATATCAAGTATAAAAGCTAAATGCTGAAGTGACTGAAAATCTGCGGTTTTGCAAATAAGGAAACCGCTCAGCTACTAAATACAAAAGGCTCGGCTTGAGGTTGTAAACGTGAACTCTATTATCGTTATCATTAAAACCCTTTCAGTCTCGGATCAAGTACGTCTTATACTGTTCGAGAAAAGTGTATTTTTTTTTCTCAACATTGTGAGAATCACAGGTAAATATAGTAACACGCAGCGTGATATTTAAAAGTACGTTTTCCATCAAAGGAAAACCAATCCACCTAGAAAATCTGAAAAATTCGACGTGAGGCTATAAATTAGAATGCCACGATCGTGTAGTCTTGATCATGTAGGTTTCTTAAGGAAATGTTTGAAGAAACCTACTTTTTGTCAATACGTGAAAACTACTGAAGTTAGGAAATATAATGAATATTTGGTGTGAGGTTTCTGTCATTCCACTTCGCCACTTCCATACTAGGTATTCAAAATATAATCGGAAAAAGGTTCCGCGACAATGAAATTCTAATTTGCAACCTCTCACCAGGAATCTATTTTATTTTTTTTATTTTGGCGATTTCAACATGTTGACCCAAAGTAAATTTCCTCGAATATTTCCTTTAGGGTCGCTATATGATTGAGACTGGAAGCGTTTTAGTACCGGCAAAAGTATGATTTACAGCCAAACACTAAGTGTTTTGGATTTTTTGGTTTGAGTGGTATTACTTAGATGGAAAATGCACTGTTTTTGTATCATTCTATTACCCAAATTTTATATTAAATATTAGAAGTATGTCAAGAAAAAGTCTGATGACAATGGCACTCTAATTCGCAACCTCACAATAAGAGTCTACTATTTTCTCTAATTTTAGCTATTTTCATGGGTTTGCAAAAAGTAGATTTCCTCGAACATTTCCTTAAGAACGTTTATGATTGGGACTGAAATGGTTTTAATGATGGCGGAATCCTAATTTACAACCTTACACTAAATGTTCTAGGCTTTCTAATTTGAGTGGTTTTTCTTAATTGGGAAAAGTAACAGTTTGCTTGTCATTCTAGTACGAAAATCTTATGCTAGATACTGGAAATATTTCAGGAAAAGGTTCGGTGATTATGGAAGTCTAAATTGCAGCAACTGTACCATTTTCGCCTTAAGAAAACCACCCAAATAGGAAACTTTAAAACACTCATTGTGAAGTTGTTAAAATTCTACCATCATTAAACCCTTTCAATCTCGATTATTTTTTACGGAAATGTTTAAGGGAAACTTGCTTTTCGCCGATGCGTTAAAATAACTCAACTTGGAAAGTAGAATGAAATTTCTGGGGCGAGGTTTCAAACTACAGCTCCACTGTCACGAAACTCTTCCTGGCATATTTCCAATATATATTAAAGAAGTTGCATTCTGCAATGACTAAAAAAAGGTAATTTTCTTCATCGAAGGAAAACCACTCAAATCAGAAAATCTAAAACACTCATTGTGAGATTGTAAATTTGAATTCCACCATCATCAAATTTCAATATTGATTATTTTTTACAGAAATGTTCGAGGAAGACTTGCTTTTCGCCGACGCGTTAAAATCCCTCAACTTAGAAAATAGAATGAAATTTCTGGGGTGAGGTCACGAAACTTTTCCCTGACATATTTCCAGTATCTATTACAGCGTTCTGCAATGTCTGAAAAAACGGTACTTTTTTCATCTAAGGAAAACCACTCAAACTAGGAAATTTAAAACACCCGCTGTGAGGTTGTAAATTGGTGTTCAACCACCATTGAAACCCTTTCAGTCTGGATTATATAAGTTTCTTGCGAAAATGTTTAAGGAAAACTTCCTTTTCGCCGACACATCAAAATCGATCAATTTTGAAAATTAAATATAATTTCTTGGAGGAGGTTGCAAATTAGAGTTCCACCGTCGCAAAATTTTTCCTTGAAACGTTTCCATTATCTATTATAGAAGTTGCATACTAAAATGACCAAAAAATGCTACTTTTTCCACCTAAGGGAAACCACTCAAAGTAGAAAATACAAAGTGATTCCCAAAAGAATTGGGCAAATCAGTTTAATTCCAACAAGATGGCTGGGGTAAAGTCTCGGCTTTTAATAAGATTTTTAATCGACTTAGCAAAACCTTATCTATTAAGTATATGTCTTCAGAACCCACAAACCATGAAATTAAGTCAGGGATGGATGATTATTACTCCATCAATCAATATGAAGCTTAGAAAATCTATGGGAATCTGAATCAAGAAACTTTATAAACTTTAACCTGGGAAAATAGTTTCGTTTAAATTTCTAAGAGAGATGGAGAGAAATTCATAGAGTAATACAATAGAAGCTCTTCATTTGCTTGAAATTGTTCAGTATCGCAGCATGATTACCTGCAACATTTTCCTAGGGAAGGGGTGAACTTGGATGTTTTTTCCTGGGAGAATCTTTATAAATGGGTTGTTTTTTTCGTGCAGTATCGTGTTTGTTTCCAGCGCCACCAAACGTTATTCTTAGTCTTCCAAGGGAGGAGAGGGACCGAATTTTAAAATATGTTTTGTCCTTCGTAATTTTAAAGGAGTTGCAATTCGTATTTTTCAATTTGTTGTCATGACTGTCATGACAGTCACCATAAACTGTCAAAATGTCAATGACAACGACAAACTGTTGCAACTTCACATATTTTCTTGTTTTTCAAATGTTACGAAAAGTGTTGGCTACACCTTTTTAATATAAACGAAAGTTGTGATGAATTATTTTTTCATTTATATGGTTTTCTTGAAAACATCGATGATCTTCTTTTTTATGTTACGGGGTGGAGTTACGGTATTGTCTACCCCTCCCCAGTAGTATTTTGGAAATTATGTTTACTTTATTATTGCCTTTCTTTTTTTCCTGTAATTCTAATCATTTTTTCTTTGGTTTTTGGCAGACTTATTGTTGCAGGATGTTGTATGGCCTTTTTTCGCAAAGAACTATGTGAAGGTTCATTCTAACTTATTTTTTATACCTAATGAAAGTTTATTCAATTTCAGGCTAGAATATTAGCGGATGATCGATATTAAGAGAGCTTCAGATGGCGATTTTCCCAATTGTTATTGTTTCTCTACTTATTAACCTGCTTCAACCTTCTTTAACCTTGGCATTCAAAACAGAAAGTAAGCATTTGTAGAACTATTTGTTTTAATATCCTTACTTGTAGTTTTCAGTTGAGCTGTTCTGACTTATAAACTTATCTGCTGTGCTTAAACTAAAAAAGCATCGTATAGAAATTAGAAAAATAAAAATCAAAAAATACGTAGTATCACGAGTACAAGGGTCTACGTAGGGACTTCAAGAATGTGGACCTGGTCCTCAAAATGTCACGTCTAATACTTTCTCCGTAAATTCTTATATTGTTTATACAATTTGCCTGTTTGTTCTTTCTTTTTAGTTTCATCCCTTAACCCATCAAAAAAAGTATTTAAGATCCTCCCCCTCTCTTCGTGAATCTGTCCTAGGTAGGTCCATGCAATCAAACAGTCATGCAATCATCCATCACGTTTAATTTTCTACTTTAATGTTGTTCAGCCTGATACTTCTGCGTTTTGGTGTAAACCTGTGGCACCTAACCCCTTTCGCCCTTACCGTGGTTGCAGCAACAGTTGTTTCTAATACAGATTTATAAGAATTTCAGAAAATAGACCCAAACCCCCGATAAATGGCGTCGGATCGAAACAAAAGTCCGCCATTGGATTCTCCATTGCTGAGGAATATCACTCTTTTTTTCACTTTCTTTTTTTTTTATCACTTTCTTTTTTTGATGCGTCCTCTTTTTTTTACTTCTTCACTGCTATCAGGGCACTGGACCATCAGAGAGGGCTGTTTAAGGGTCCTTTTGAAAGGAAATTGCTATATCAACGTGTTTTTGTGAATACCTAAACATAATTTTAAAAATAACATACAATTTTAGACAAAAAAATGCATCTTCATATACAATATGATGAATGACGTCGTAATCGTAGGTTACAACCATAAATGTTGTTGTAGTACGACTTGACGTTAGTTGCAATGACGACATGTACCAGTACGATAAGATGACAGGTAAAGTTTACCTTAATACTTAAAGTCGGTAATTAGTAAAAACACTTAAATATAAGGGTGTCAAGAGAGCAAGCTAAACTGGAGAAAAACCGAGAAAAGTATCAAAGCCAGGCAACCAAAGTATATATTGCAAGAAAACAGCACTACTGCACATCAGCAAAAACTTAAGGTTTTTCATTTGTGCAGTAGTTGTAAATTGTGAAGTGTTATAATCGTGTTGATTAATAAACTAATAAAGTAAAGTAAATAAAATAAAGTAAAAAGCAAAAATAGAGATAACATCATAGAAATTGGGAAAAGTAGATTTAGAAGAGATATAAGGCCGCTCAAAGGAACCATACTCGAGCACACATAAGGGTGGTTACTGAGTTGTCTTGTTATCCAGACTTCAAGAAAGTAAAAACTGACAGAAAAATAAAGATATTCAACAGATCAGGGCTATCGAGGAGCGAAAATCGACAGAGAAAAACGAAAGGATCCAGAAGCGTTACCATAATGATGAAGATTACCTAAATGAAGATAGAAAGATGGGCGCTTTAGTTCATACTGTATGTATCCTGCCCCTCGGGATATTTTGCAAAAAGTATACTGAAAATTTTAATATCCGCTGGCATATTTTCTATGAAATCGGATCTAATTTTATTATGAGACTCCCCCATTTCAAAAACCATCCGATAACCCTCTATCCTCAAAATTGGGTTACGTCCCTAAGGATATTTTTGAAAAACGCAAGCTAATATTAATAAAAATCGGAATGTTTTCTTTTAGATATACCCATATTTTTGTTTTTAGTATCAGACTCCCCCCTTTGAAAAAACTTCTGATAACCCTCCCTGGTAAAAATCGGGTTATTTACACCTATTATCTTTTCCATCGTCAAAGAAGAGATGCCATGCTAGACTTGGTAAATATCGACCCATTTTCTCACGTCATCTTTCGGAATTCTGGTCTCGCAAAAGAATTCTTCAGGGAACTCATTAGCCTCACGCTGGGAAGTTTACTTAATCCTAGTTCTAAGGACTGAAGGGCCATTTGACGTTCTAAAACTCTAAATTATGATTAGAATATTGGTGGGGAGCGTAGTGAAGAAAAACCAAGCGTTGTTGAGTGTCAATCCGAAGGAAGTTTTACGAACTAGAATAATGAGTCCAAAGAGATTTTTGGGTGATGAAGAGTTCGTAATTTAGTGTGAGCGCGGGCTTCCTGTCATGAAAACTTGAAGCTTCGCATAAACCTGTGGGAGAAATATTATCTTGTGGTAATTAGTATTAAAAGTTCGGTAATTTAGGTGAAATGTTTGAAAAGGGGCTTTTTTCCTAACTAGCTGTTGAACAAAGTGAGTCAAACTTATACAAAGCGAGTCAAGCTTGGTCCTAAACAAAGTGAGTCAAGCTTGGTCCAGTCTATTTTCTCTTACCTTATTTGGCTCTGAAGATCGTTAAAAAAGCATTTTTTTCCAATATAGTTTATATCCCCCTTTCTCACTCACAACGCCTGCTTAAAACTGGAAATTTTTATCACCAGATATGTTTTTGGCGTATCTTCGATGCCTAGGAAGTCTTATTTTACAAAAAAAAATCATGTACTTTTAAGGGATAAAAACCCAAAATTTCGTTTTTTATTTTTTCCGTTCTTTTCTAAAGTTGTCCGATCTTCTTCTGTGGTGACGTACACGGATCCACGGATTAAAGTTCTTTCGGGATGGTTTGTAAAAAAGCTATTTTGACCTGTAAAGGCAATCCAGGGGCCAATTTATCACCTTCATCTTTGATACTACTACTAAAAACTCACCGCAGCACCAAGCCACCTGATGCCTACACAGCTACGCACGCTGCTAAAAATATGTATAAAAATTATTGATTCTGTTTGATGTTTGTTAAGAACAACCAAAAGTGTTCTTGGATTTTTGCACCCCGTCAACAATGCTATAAGATTTTCGAATCTCTACAGAAAATGGACAATCTAGCAAAATGTACCGAACATTTTCATCAGATGGATAGCATTGTTGGCAAAGAAGAGAGGGACGTAGCCCCAAACTAAAACAAGCATATTTAATAAGAAGATACCCAGTTTTCAGCTGCTAATAAATTACGCACAGGTCCCTGACATTGCTTAAGTTGCCCCTCCACGTTATTTAACATAACGCCTTTGGATCATTACAGCTGAATTGTGAAATCATTGCAGCTGAGCAGCTGATCCAGTGGATACAATATATGAGGCCAAGAAATGCTACAATTATGTCAAATGGCTGAAGGGGTAAACGTAGAAATGTATAAACACTTTCCCAAACACTTTAACTTGGGCCCTAGATCCCTTTTTGAGGTTTTTATTCATATAATACAACTTTTTTCTGAGTTAGTGAACAACCAATTTTAAAGGGGAAGGTGTCAGGACATCGACACGTCAGGACCCCTACCGTGAGGACATCGACAAATTCCGTCGTAACATCGACAAAAAATACGTCAGAACATAGACACGTCAGGACATCGACAGTCATAACATTGGCACGTCAGTTCACCGACAGTCACAATCGCTACCCGTCAGAACGTCGACAGCCATAACATCGACACGTCATAACATCAATTTTTTTCATTACATCTAAAATTTTAAAACTTTAGTTTTTTGGGGTTTAGGGGGGAAAGGTACCTAGGTTAGGTTACGTATTTAATATATGCTATGCTTTACCCCCACCCCTATGATTTGCAATTATATAGCCGAAATGTGTTTCTAAACTGATTGATTGATTGATTATATAAACATATGAATTTTTTTACATAACGAAAATCCACCAGAACCTCTAACCGTCAGAACGTCGACAGTCGTAATATCGACACGTCATAACATCTAAAACTTTTTTAGGCGTCATGACATGTCGATGTTATAACTGTCGACGTTCTGACGGGTAGCGATTGTGACTGTCGATGAACTGACGTGTCGATGTTATGACTATCGACGAACTGACGGGTAGCGATTGTGACTGTCGATGTCCTGGCGTGTCGATGTTATGACTGTCGATGTCCTGACGCGTCGATGTTCTGACAGATTTTCCTTGTCAACGAAATGACGTTTAGTTCTTGTGACGGTTAGATGAAACGGTAGCACCAAAAGATTAACCTTAAACCGATCAGAATTTCTCATAGAATTCTTCAGCCAATCTGAAATTTTTTTGAAAAATCTGAGTGGTTCAAATTAGCGCTAGCTACATCTCGATATTAGTTAAATCTGGCCACAAATATAAAAAAGAAGGAAACAATGAGTGATTTACGTGGAAACTACAAGAAGTTATAAGAAAAGTTACAAAAATATCAAGATTTTTTCGGCAAAACCATAGATCCTGAATTCTTCCTACAGCGCTTGTTCCTGAGCTGAGTGCTCTCTATTCGTCGGCATAGCTCTCTAACGATTCAAAGGGAATATAAACCATACTCACCGATCGGCTGATAATACTCTTTCACATAATTAAGTCACAACTTGTTTCTCGGTTTATTTAAAAGATTCAACTTTTCTTGGATGAATGTTCGAACCATAAACAATTAAGTATGATATACATGGGAAAAATATTAGGCGGTCTTTGAAGATTTTTCCTAGAGCGTATGTTTAATACCTCCTCCCCTGTTCGCTGATTTTCCTGAGGATCCTAAGAATCGCAAGCTTAGGGGAGGGGCACCAACTATAGAGGTATGATATCGTAACTGGTGATTTTCTTAGTACTTCCATATGATATGGTACACACTCCATAATCTGAATCACGAAGATGAGACAATAACAGGTTTTCAAGGTCATTATACCAGACAATTAGCTTTGGCTCGGTAGAAAACTACATTGTAGTTATATTTTAATTAAATATTTACTGGGTATTTTGGTTAGATTAAGTATTTAATATAGTGCGGTCTTTGTGACCTTTCTACCATAATTCTTTGTTGTAGTTTTCATAATTTTGTTACTAAAGTATTGTATTATCATCATATTTTGTTTTATTTTATTATCAATCAATCAATCAATCAATTTTATTCAATCAATAAACTCAACAAAATACACTTCAATATAAACTCCCCGTAAGGCTCTATGGGCAGGAAAAAAACAGGGGTGAAACAAAAATGGAACAAATACTTAAAAAACAAAGACATTATCAACATCATACATTCACACCTTTAAGAGACTCAACACAAGAGAAATCATAAGATAAAAGAAATTATAAGTTACAATAATCAACATAAAAAAAAAAAATACTAGCTAGAAAATCCCTAACATAATTTTTGAACATACCAAACGAGTGGCAGCTTCGTGCAGACACAGGGAGCGTGTTCCAAATCCTGTTGCTAAACTTCACTTATCGAGTGTGTACCATATAATGCTGAATTACCATTTTCTTGTTTACTTTGGAATGTACGCGACAACTTTAAGAAATAAAGGAAATGCTTTTTAATAATTTTTTTTTCCGTCCAACAGTTTTAACTTCATTCAACAAATGCTTCCTTTTTATTGTGTATCAAGTACTGCATATCTTATGATTTAATCTTTTTTCTTTAAATATCTTCTACAATAGCTTTCAGGAACGTCTTACTTTTTCTTTTTTTATTTATGATAGAGAATCAGAAAGCACCGTTAAGAAAAATCCCTTGCTACTTGTAGCGCTATCGTATGGACCCCCCTAAGGGAGAGATCCCCCCTGATTTATAACCTATTATTACTCTTTCTGATTTCCCGTGTTGCATCCTTTTATTACAATGGAAAGCCATTTATTGTATTTTACGTAGAAATTGTGCACTCAAAGTAGAAGGAACTATCAGAGAAATGGAGTGAGAAAGGCCTTTGGAAATGTTGAATTTATTGCCTATTCGCAGAAGATGCTGCCTTCCTTTTAGAAGTAGCAGGTCCTAACATTTGCCTCGAGGATTTTGAAAAAGACAGAGTATTTGGGGGTCCATTCAAGGTCAAACATATCTTTAATCTCGCTTGTCTGATAATAGCGAGTGAAAAATGTCAGTGACGAAAAAAGGAATAAAAAACTTTTCGATGCATTTGGACCTCCCTGCTCCTGTTATGCTAATGACTGACATTAGCCCGATGCCTCCTTTCTAGGGCTATAATGAGAATAAGGTTGAGATGGTTAGGACACGTTCTTCGGATTAAGGGTGACAGATTGCCAAAGATTGTCCTTTTCAGCCAACCGTTTAGGGCTAAACGGAAAGCAGGTTGTCCACGGTTGGGGTGGGAGGATGTCGTAAAGAAAGATTTAAGGGAAATGAAAACTTCCTGGGAAAATTTTGGACTAAGGCCATTTCTTTTTATTTTTTAAGCTTTAATGTCCAACCTTTTGATTCAGTCTCAGATTTTTGTAGCTACAATGACATTTTCTATAGACAAGGATTAATTTCAAACACTGGCTAACACTGTTTTACTATCTAACACTAAACTATTTTTAGAAGTCAATCTGACCAAAACTATTCTTTATGCTTGTGAAGCCTCATCATCCAAGTAGTTGGTCGAGTCTCTTAAGTTGGGTCAGGATAAAGATTAACACAAAAAACTTATAAACAAATTTTTGCTATCGAACACGAAACCATTTATAGAAGTCAATCTGATGAAAACCATTCTTTATTATTGTGAAGCCTCATCGTCTAAGAATCTGGTGAAACTTAGGCTATATTTGGTCAAGATAATGTTTAATACCAAAAGCGTGCAAACAAGTTTTTGCCATCGAAAACTAAACCATTTTTATGAATCCAACTGGACCAAGTCCATTCTTTCAATTATCGAAGCTTTAAGCAGCTTTCTCACTACGCGTGTAATTTTCCATGCTAAGTGGTTAATTTATGCTACGTTAAATATAATCTTTAAAACGTAAACAAGTCCTTTTACACTAGGCTAACGTAAAAATGTATAAAAGCGTCAGTATTATCGCCAAAATTCATCTCAATCACCATAAGCAAACTATTCAAAAATAAAAAAATGTGGAATTGAGATGGAGATTCAAGCTCTGATGGTCATTGCATCGAAATGGCTTGTGAAAAGACGGCGTGGAAATCTTATCTGGGAGAAGTTTTTTAATTTGTTTTTCAAAATTTATCAATTGCTCATTCAAAAATCCCGATTTTTCTGCTATTTTGATTTTTCCATATAGTAACATGAACTAACATAAAGTGAAATTCTATCTAGCGTCCGATTCTTCTTTGCCTATTCTGCCTACGTAACGGGTAAATTTTCCTCCGTAAGATTGCATAACTTAACATAGTCTTCTTGTATGCTTGTGTGAAAGGTTTTCGGCGTAGCTTGGAAGCACCGTTAAGATCAAAGCACATGTTTGAGTTTGTACAGCTTGATTTATACAGCAAAAGTGACACTTGAAGTAAGAATTAGTACGAAAATTTGTAAACATTTTGCCATCAAACTTTAAACTATTTTCAGATATCAATCCGATCATCAATCTAAGCCCTCATTTTGAATCTAACTCGGATGACCCTAACGAGGATTTTTACCAAAGAATGGCGGAGGCGGGGTCGTTTCTCTTTTGTGGAGGAACCGCGAAAACTGCACCTACAATATATTGGGAATTGCTTTTGCCCCCTGTTTTATCAGAAGCACCCTTTACATTTATCTACGCCATTGTTCATGAATTCATCTAGATTATCCTTGGGTTTATTGATCCATGTGCGGTATTCTTAGTTAAGCGGGATGAATCAAATTATTTTCCTTCGAATTGCGAGAAGTGGGAAGTATTGGGAATTTTAGGTCCGAAATTGAATACCCGATTAGATGGTTGATGCTTAATTTTTCTCGCTGGTGAGCTTTAAGACTTGATTCCGTCTTTTTTGACACAACCAGATTTCTAGCGATAGATGCAATTAATATTTGGAACTAAATTGGTACCGATTACTGAAGTGTTGCGGTACCGCAACAATGCTGCGGTATCTTCTAATAATGCAGGTTTCTCTCTCTCTCTCAAAAAAAGTTAGTTTTGACGTCCTGGGATTAAAATACCTTTATTGTTATTGAACTTAATGCTTTTAATCCCTTGTCTTTCTAAGTCTTTCCCGATTTATTAACTTAACTTAATAAATTTGTGATTCAGTGAAACCTTTCGTCGTCAACTAAGAGAGGCTTTATTTAGTGTTACTGCCCAAACTTGAGTCGAAATTTAATGCAGCCAAAATCGTGAAATTTATTAGAAGTCAGGGGCTTCAAAGTGTCTGTCATGGGTGTACACGACTTTATAATACTGCTTGCTTGCCTCGATTGTGTATGGATCTAGCAAGCATACTGAAGGATAGTACTTTTTGTACCTTCACGATCTCTAGAATTTCACGATTTATTTCTCGTTGTCTTTTTTTGCATGATTTGTCTGTATTGGTATGACGGGGGCTCGGGTTGACGAAAGGGACTCGTAATTTCATAAGAAGGTTATGTTAATTCTTTCCGAGTTTAGTCGAACTAGACTACTTTCTCTAAGTAAATTTAGTGTATTCTGTTATTCTGTTCACAAGCATGTTTCGCCACCCGTGTGTTATGCGTGCACATTGAGCTTTTAAGTGCAATTTAATTATTTTTATTCCTTCCAAATAAGTCTATGCACGCATTGATTGGTATAATGGTTTTTACTATGTCCGACCGCTGCAAATTACGTATTACCACTTAGTACTATTTATAAAGCCCTGTTTGTCCCTATTATTGACTTAGCATTGCTATCGTGTTGTGAATAATGTCAAATCTAATCATTTTGTTCTTATCATGTGCACAAACACTTGTCATTACTATGAAATCTTGTATATAGTTTTCAGAAAGAGAAATAGAGAGATTAACGCCATATGCCAGTGGTTCCCAGTCAATTTTGGGAACCACTTTAGAAATGCCCCACCTAGTCATTTCTAAAATCTTCATGACCCCCCCCCCCCCCCCCTCGTGATTTAAAATTTTTTTTATTCAAGATGTTACTTGTATTCACCTGAAGGAAGCTTAAAAGACCACAGTGGTGGCAATTAGGGGGGAGGGGCAGGAAGCAAGCCTCCTAGATTTTGAAAAAAAACCTTATTACTTCTATTTAATAGCTATTTTGCGTTTTAGCTATGTGTTATATTGAACTAGCGAGATTGAATGACCTGTCGTTGGTATTGTTCACTCCCGTGGTTTTGTTTTCTTAGAGCCATTAAACAGCACCGTTGCTTTTCTTACTGTTACTTTTCAGTGACTTCGTTTTGAAATTTTACTTCTGTTCTCATTCTGAAGAATCCTAAATATACCGATAGTAGACAACCTTGTTTTGAAATGTGTAAAACAATTCCTCTCCGCTTTATTACCCATTATCATGATCTCTGACTAGGGTTCAGTCAAAAACTAGGCGCCAGCTCGTCAGTTTATCTTTTTTGGTGTTGTGGATCCGTAATCAGACAATGAGTAAAAAGCTGCAACAAAAGAAGCGACTTTCAGAAACAAGAAGTGACTTCAGAAACAAAGAAGCGACTTTGAGAAAGCTGCAACTTTCAGACACAAGCGGAACAATAAATGACCCAGGTCAACATGAAAGAGCAGTCTGCATTCCCGACCCCTTTGCAGATTCCAGTAGCAGTCGAGAATCTCTCTCAGGTATCTTTGCGACGCGTCCCGACCAACCAGCTCAACCTATTCTTCAGAAATATCCGGCTTCCACTTCTAACGGAAGGAAATTCAGTGCGTATTGCTTTAAGACTTACGGATGGATTGAATACCCATAAAACTTGGATTCTGTGTCTTGTTTTGCTTGCTACCATTTATCTAGTGGGGCTGGAGAGGTGCGGGAAAAGGAGGTTTAATCGAGACAAAATTTTGTAAGTGGCAAGACAGTTCTGGTCTATTGAAGCAACATGATGATAGTAAAAGACAAGGGAATTGTGTGTCAGCATGGGTGGAATTTAAGATAATTAGTACTGATACTTCGAGATGTGTAGCGAATGGCTTAAGTCGGTCCAGATCTCAAGAGATTCAAGAAAATAGAGATCATGAGAAGTACCTTTTCCGCGTTGTTTGCTTTCTCGTGCCGTCAGGGTCTTCCTTCGAGGGGTCATGACAAATCAGAAATATTCGCAAACCGGGGTAATTTCGTTGAACTAATGGAGGAAATATCTAAAGGCGACGAAAAACTGAAGACCAAGTTATAGCGCCGATCTGATCACTATTGCAGTCATCAATACCAAAACGACGCAGTTACACTAATAGGAAATGCCTCACGGCAATAGAAGTAAAATCAGCTAATTACTACGCTATTCTTGTTGGCGAGACAAGAGATGTTTCTAGAAAAGAACAGTTAGCGATCCTACCCAGGTACACATCAAATGGAAAAGTAGTGGAGCGACTAATCGGCTGCTATAATATGCAAATATTAAATGCCGAAATCTTATCCACCTCGATTTGTGAAACTATAGAAAAGTGTTTTGTAGATTTGATGTTGTGTGTTGCCCAATGTTATCACGGCGTATTTGTTATGAGTGGGGAATCCAAGGGAGTCCAAACAAAGCTTAGGGAGAAGGTGCCTCATGCAGTTTTGTTTACACAATCACGCCCATAGATTACACTTGATTTTGACTGATTGTCTGAAAAACATCAGCGAACTTTCGGAATTTGTCTCTGTGGTGCAAAGACTTTAAATATTTATATCATGCAGTAACACTTAAAATGAACTATTTGTGAAATTCCCGTGTATTAGCGGCAAACAGTCTCGGAGCTTGAGAAGACCGTCCAAACTCGCTGGTTTTACGCATGCCGCTCTGTTCCCAAGGTGAAGGCCGGATTTAATTATATTGTTGCTATACTATATTGTGCAGTCTCTGATGGCTCTAACGGCGAGGAAGCGTGGAAGCAAAACGACTACTGAAAAAAATCAACTCGGCCTCTTTTGTCTCAACTTTGCAAATAATGGAATAAGTGTTAGTCATTGTAAATTGTTTGTCAGAACAACTTCAAACAGAAAGTTGGCTGATTAATAATGGAGTTGCGCTGATTTTTGGGACATACGAGACACTCCAAAAGCTGAGGAACGATAACAAACAAAAACTTCAGCAAAAAAAAAAAAAAAAAACCGAATTCATGGCTTTACACGATATCCAAGAATCAAAGTCTCTAAATTTCAAAAACAGTGCTCGGAACAAGAAAAGTCAAGACATTTCCACTCGTCTCAAAAACTCTTTCAAATTCAACAACTGGTAAACGCAACATCAGTGAGCCAGTTCAATTAGACTCCAGTAAATTTCTGTACTCTGTGGTGATAGAAATAGACCGTTTCATGAGCCAGAGGGACCGACGTTTCATACAAAATATGCCTCTGCTCGACGCTTTATCAGCCTTCTCACCTTCAAGTTCCGATCTTCTAGAATTTTCAAAAGTTGATAGGGTAATGTCTCATTATCAAGTGATTCTCGATGTTGATGTCTATTTCCTAGAATCCCAGCTTTCTCTTGCAAAGTTGCATTTTTCAAAATCTGAGACTTAAATGGATCTACTCCAAGCTATCGAAATTTAATCCGGCCTCCCACTTGCCTATTCTGCAGTGCTAAAACTGATGAAGCTGAATGCTACATTACCTGTGACCACTGCCAGTAACGAACTATTCTTCTCGGCATTAAGGCGAGGGTAGAATTATCTGCGACTGACAATGGGAAATGACAGACTCAATAATCTCATTATCATAGCCGTTGAAAAAGAGGAGACTCTGGATTTGGATTAGTCGACAATTTATCCAAACAGCAAAGTCGCCGCTGTCCCCTGTTTTAAGTATTTTGGCTCAATCTTGTTCTATTGTTCGTATCTATATTACAAAATGGGAAAAACCCTCGCGCCTCCCCCCCCCCCTACATTTTCGTAAATTGGCGCAACTAAAATGCCACCGATTTGGTATCTTTATTTTTGGGTCTTCCTCTCGGCATTTTTTATACTAATGAAAAATATTGACGTCATTCATATGGGAAAGGTTTTTTTTTAAATTGAGTCTCTAAACTGTAGTCAGCTGAAGGGTGCACGTCCTGCCCATGACCTAACAAAATATTGCTTGCCCACCGGTGGGGCATACGCCCCACGTTGGGAATCACGGCCCTATGCTTTTGTGGTAAAAAGTGTGCTTAAATCCCACTGTCTTAACTCCGCAGGCCAATCGTGTTATTGCTTGTTTTTGGAGATAAAAAAGCCCCGCCTGCTTAAACCCTGGCAATGGAGTGACAAGGTATAAACCTAAGGTTACCCCCAATTATTAGGGTAGCTTGGAAATTTCAGTGTGAAGAAAACAGAATAAGAAATAGTATCTTTTAGGCGGTAATCTGGAATAAACTACTTCTGGTACAAAAAGAGATCATAGGCAGCATAATAGCGCTGCCTAAGTAAAGAGCGATGTGGACGTAATGTATTATTTATTATTTTTTTTTTGTTTTAGACCAGGGCACTTCGTATCGAAGGAGTTGTCGTAGAAACTTCGAAAAGGGCTCATTCGATTGGAAATTGAAAGGGCCAGTGCCCTTTTCAATAGTCAAAAGTGATTGGAGGGCAGCTAACCCCCCTCCCACGCCTATCATTTCCCAAAAACATCCAATCAAAATTTTGAGAAAGCCATTTTGTTCAACGTAGTTGAAAGGTTCAGAAATTATGTCTTTGAGGATGACAACCCCCCCCCCCCCACAGCCCTCAGGGCAAGGGTTGTAAGATATACCCTGGGGACATATAAGGTTTTTATATAAAGTGTTGTCATACAAACTTTGAAGGGGCTCATTGGATTGGTAATCAGAAGTTCTAGTGCCTTTTATAAGATTCAGAGTGATCGGAGGGTGGATACCCCCCCCCCCCCACCTCGTATTTTCCCAAAATGCATCTGATGGAAATTTTGAGATGGCCATCTGTCGCCTTAGAAACTTCGAAGAAGGCTCGTTCGATTATAAATTGACGGGCCTAGTGCCTCTTTTAATAGTCGAAAATGATTGGAAGGCAACTAACCGCCCTCCCCCGCCCACCATTTCCCCAAGCACATCCAATCCAAATTTTTAGACAGCCATTTTGTTCAGCGTAGTTAAAAGGTCCGGAAATTATGTCTTTGAGGAATCCCCCCCTCCCACAACTCTCTGGGCAACGGTTGTAAGTTATGCCCTGGAGGTATATAAGGCTTTTATAGAAAGGGTGATCGTATAAACTTCGGAAGGGGCTCATTGGATTGGCAATCAGAAGTTCTAGTACCATTTTTAAGGTTCAAAATGCTCGGAGGGCGGATACCTGCCCCCCCCCCTCACACACACACACCTCGTATTTTCCCGAAACGTATCTGATAAAAATTTGAGATAGCCCTTTGTTGTCGTATAAAATTCAAAAAGGCTCATTCTATTGGAAATTGAAAGGGCCTTTTTAATAGCCAAAAGTGATGGGAGGGCAACAAGCCCCTCCTCCCACGCCCATCAATTTCCAAAACGCATCTAATCAAAATTTTGAGATAGCCATTTTTTCAGCGTATTTGAAAGGTATGGAAATCATGTCTTTAAGGATGACCCCCCCCCCACAGCCCTCAGTGCAAGGGTCCCTTTTAAGAATCAAACATGATGGAGAGCAACAACCACCCTTCCCTGACATCCTCTTTTCCCAAAACGCATTCAATTGAAATTGTGAGAAACCCATTTTGTTACCAATTGTCCAAAAATCATATAACAATGTCTTTAGGATGAACACAATCCCCGAGAGTCCATGAGCAAGGGTTGTAAGTTATGCCCGGGGCATATAAGGTTTTTTGAAATGAGTAGTCGTATAAACTTTGGATCGGATGGAACTCATTCGATTGGAATTCGGAAGTTATAGTGCCCTTTTTAAGATTCAAAAGTGAATGGAGGGCAATCATCCCCCCCCCGAAGCAAATCAATCCCCAAAGTATATCCGATCGAAATTTTAAGAGAGCTATTTTGTTCAGCATTGTTGAAAGGTCCAATAATTATGTCTATGGGGATGTTAACCTCCCACACAGTCCCCAGGACAAGGGCTGTAAGCTAGGCAATTCGTTCATTGTTTACACATAGTATATGTTATTGAGAAACGTATGCGTGTTTGAATTTTATTTTCCAAGAAGACGAAGGGTATTCAAGTGAGCCTTTCAGAGAATGTTGAGGGGAATGTTGAACTAAATCAAAAGACGTTCTATGTGTATGGATTGTCAAAAGGGTGCCACACAGGAATAACTAAGTATATTAATTTGAAAATTCAGGAAATGATCAGGAAGCTGATCAAAAAGGCTATATTTTCATGCTACCAATACTACAACTACTACTACTACTACTACCACATTATTCCATTTACAGTATTAAGGAGAAATTTGAACTAAATCAAAAGGCACTGTGTGCATGCACATTGTCAAAATAGCGTATCTCAAGAATTGATTTGGGTATTAAGTTAGAACTTTCAGAGAATACTTAAGAGGAAGATAATCTCACCAAAAGGCAATATGTGCACATTACTGGTAATACTACTGTTGCTGCTGCATTTACTACTGCGACTACTTCTATTGAAACTACTTGTAGGGCTAAGAATATTGAGCTGAAAATTTAAATAAGTGTAAGAAGATACATGTTATCAAAAGGACATATCAGCAATGTCATAGCAATGGCTAAATATATTAAGTTGAAACTTCCTGGACTTGATGAAAGGAATGTTTTACTGACCAACAGGCAATAGGTTAATACTACTGCAGCTAGTAGTAGACCGAAGTAGCTTGGAGGTAGATATACTTGGGCCATGTTCTCCGAATGCGGGGCACCCAGATCCCAAAAGCCACTTTACATTGGCACCCAAACGGAAGTTGAAGACGGGGAAGACCTCGGAAAACTTTGCGACGAACATACCAGTCTGATCTGCGCAGTATCCTTGCTTCTCTTCAACCGGACTGGGAAGACATAGCCTATACGCAGCTGCCCAATTCAGAAAAGATGGGCGAAGTCTCGTGGATACCATGGGTGCCTCTGTCGGCACAGGTGGATATAAGGTCTAAGGTAAGGTAAGGTAAGGTAGTAGTACTACGGCTATTCAATACTATTTCTAGTAATGTCAATATTACTGCTGTGACTACTATTACAACTATGCCTAAGGGTATGAAGGTGAAATTTTCAAGACATTTTGAGGGAGAAAGAAACTGAATCAGAACATTCCCTCTGTATGCAGGTTGTCAAAAGGGTACAAGAGCAATATCTTAGGAACAGTTTGGTGTGTGAAGTTGAAACTAACAGGGCTTGTTGTGAGGGATGTCGAACTAACTAAAAGAAAATATTTGCATCCTAATGCTACTGCTTCTACTCAAACTACTGCTACTGTCACTATTATTACTACTTCTATTACTACTACTGCCACCAAAGCTTAGGCTACTACAATTTTTTTACTGCTACTACTACTGCCACTGCTATTAAAACTAAGGATATTAAGGCGAAAAATATGGGATATATAGAAACTGAATGGAACTAATTCGGAACAAACTTTACCCACACAGGTTGTCAAGCGGACGCATCAGAAATACTTCAGGAACTGTTGATGGTATCTGAAACTTTCAGCGTGTGTTGAAGGGGATGTTGAATAAACCAAAGGTGTTATGCGCATTCTGCTAATAATGCTGCTACAATTATTGTTACTGCGCAAGCTTTTAAGGTGAAGCTTGTAAAGAATATTTAGGCGGAGGTTGAACTAAATCAAATCAAAACTATGAGCATGTGGACTTTCACAAAGTTGACAAAGCAATATCTGAAGAACAACTTATATCATTAATGTAGACCGTTAAGTGTAAGTTGTGGGTGATTTTGAACTAGCCAGAAGGAACTATATGTATACTTTCAATACTGCCACTACAGTTACTGTAACTAATGACGCTAAGGGTATTAAGATGAAACTTTTAGGGAACGTTGAGGAATGTCAACAAAAAAACTGTATGCATAGAGGTTTTCAAAAGGTCATTTAAGAATTATCATAGGCAACACCACTCCATAATAGCTAGAAATATCATTGAAACTGTTAAAGGCGCTAATTCGATTCACAATTAAAAATTTCTGGTGCTCTTTTTGAGAGTAAAAAGAGATTGGAGGGCAAGCAGTCCATCTCTCAAGCCTCAGGTCAACTTCAGAAGCTATAAAATTAAATTAAGAAATACTGTTTATGTCAGGATTAAAAATGGTTGAAAAAGTTTCTCCGACATACAAATAACAACCAGTCGGCTACTATGGATTCTTATAGAAACAAACTGAAAAGGTGTTAAATATTATTTTTTCCATGAAAAATACTATGTCAATAAAAAACGAACAGTAATTAATTTAAAAAACTTTTTCCACAAAACAAGTTTTTCAAAGAAAATTAAAGAATTCCATTGAGCCAAAAATGAGCGGAAATAAAGTCAAGTAATCCCAAACGTAAAACTACTTCAAATTACTATCAATAAATAAATGATACTCAAAACGAACAGAAATTACAATAGATAGCCGAGTCAAACTCAAAACGAGCAAAAAAAAAAAAAAGAAAAAAAAAAACCATGAATAGGGCTGATAACCCCCGTGCCTTCTCAAGACCAGAGCATAAGTTGCGCAACCCTACTCATGTTAATTTTTGCTCGTATTAAGTTTGACTACGCTATTTATTGTAATTTTTGTTCGTTTTGTATTTCATTTAATTATTGATAGTGATTTGTGGTAGTTTTACGCTTGAAAGATTATTTGACTTTATTTCTGTTCATTCGTGGTTTAATGGAGCTCTTTAATTTTCTTTGAAAAACTTGTTTTGTAGAGAAAGTTTTTTAAATTAATAATTTAAAAGAAAAGGTGTTTAAGCGTAGGGTCATATTCTGCAACGCATCAGAACAAGCAAATAGGCTAAAGTTAACGAACGTATTGGAACGGAGGGACAATATCTTCTCAAGTTAAGGGTGCCAAGAAGCAAACTTTTTCAATATTTGGCACTATCTTCACCCAACGCCGGTTGTTGAGTGACAAATCTAAACTAACAAGGAAATGTTCTCTCTGGAGCGACAAATAACTAACTTTTTAAAACCTAATTGGTTCTTTTTTTGAGGAATTTTAAGCCAGTAAAAAGAACGAATATATTATGAGTCACAACGCTTTTAACAAATAACCCTCTGTTCCTCAATGATTGTTACTGTTTAATATCAAACAGTTCATGGTAATGAACTGTAAATAAGGAGTGACCCGGCTCATTAGTAACCGAAACCCAAAAATACGGAAATTTGATATAGATATTTCAGAAGAATCGGATTTTTATGCTGATTTCAAATATATAAGTTTCATTAAGTTTAGTCTTAACCATTAAAGGTTACGAGCCTGAGAAAATTTGCCTCATATTCGAAAAAGGAGGAAACATCCCTTACAAGTCATAGAATCTTAATGAAAATTACACCATAAGATTCGGCGTATCAGGAACCCTGCTATAGAAGTTTCAAGTTCCTCTGAGCAAAAATGTGGAATTTGTACTTTTGCCAGAAGAAAGATTACGGATGCGTGTTAATTTTTTTTTTCAGGGATGATCGTGTCGACCCATTGGTCTTAGAATATCGGGAGAGGGTTCATTCGAAGGAAAATTAAAAGTTCTCGTATCGTTTTTAATGACTAAAAATAGAGGGTAACTAGACCCCCTCCCACACCCCTTTTTCTCGAAATCGTATGATCAGAATTTTGAGATAGCCATTTTGTTCAGTATAGCTGAAAGGCCGAACAACTATGCCTTTAGAGATATTATGACTCTCCAGAGCCCCTGGGAAAAGGTTTAAGTTACAAAATTTGCCCATTGTTTACATATAGTCTTTGTTATTGGGAAGTATGCACACATTTTTGGGTGGGAGAGGTGAATTTTCTACTGCTTGGATTTTCCATGGGGATAATTTTCCATGGGGAGGGAAGCTTCCAGGTATTGAATTTATCAGGGGAAATTTTAGATTGGGGGGGGGGATTTGCTAGAATTCCTCTATGAAATTCGTCTTATGTCTTGCTTTCTCTTTGCCAAATCAATTTTACGCTTGGAGATGTAAAGGGTAACTATTTGAGGCAAATTTTCGCCAGGATTGTATTGTCTGGAGAATAACTCCGTGGGAGAAGGGATTTTCCGTGGAGGTGTAGCCAGATTTTCTGGCACTATTTAAAAAGCGATCAGAAATTAAATAGAAAAATAAGTTTTTTCAACTGAAAGTAAGGAGCAACATTGAAACTTAAAACGAACAGAAATTATTACTTATTTGAGGGTGGTTGCTCTTCTTCAACACCTCGCTCTTTACGTTAAAGTTTGAAATCTGTCCCACTTCTTTAAGAAAGACCCCTGAAACACTATGTTTGTTTAATTAGAACAATAAGAAGTTTTTTTTTAAGTACTAAACAGCTTTAGCGTAAAAAGCGAGGTGCTGAGGAATAGCACCTTATATACATAATGATTTCTGTTCGTTTTAAGTTTTAATGTTGTTCCTTACTTTCAGTTGAAAAAATATTTTTTTTTTTTATTTAATATCTTTCAAGATTCAATGATAGTATCCAGCCTAATCAATATCGGGAGACGAATTTCGTGTTTCTCTAATTTCCACTCAGCAAATTGGTCGACGCAACTTGACCTATTCACCTCTGCTTCGTGATTCTGTATTTCAGGGCTTTATAGGTGTCGGGAACAGAAAATCGTTTGGCACACCTCCAAGAATATACATCAGACTTAATGGGAATTGCCCTTTTTATTAGGGGATACAAATTTGATTAGAAGACAAATTTAGGAAAAGGCCTTTTAGTGGAAGATGTTCAATCCTGGGGCCCTATGAATTGACTTCCGTTAATAAAGCAAATAAGCCTTTTAGCTATTGAGGGGATAGGTAATTGAAAGCTAAGATGAAATTGTTTCTATATTGGAAACATATGTTGTGTTATCTTGTGATTAGATGGGCCTTAAGAAGAAATTGATACTAAAAAGAAATTGACTTGGTAAACAGAGTCCTACCTTATTATTTTTTTTTTATGGGAAATAGGGGTAGTGAAGGGTCCAAGACAGGCCTGACCACAGGGTAAGTTCGGGCCAAGCCTCCTCCAAAGTCTCAAGATATGTACGATTTTCGCTGTAGTTTCCAAAAGGGTTCCATAAAATTTATCTTTTGTTGTTATTAACCCCCTCTACCCTCAGAGGTAAAATTATTAGTGTGTACATTCTGCAAGTAACTATGATCTTTGGTGCATTTGTGAATGGGAAGGGCACACAAAAGCTGCATTGCCCCGGGGCTCTGAAAAACCTACATTGGCCTCTGTCAACATATGGAATAAAATTCAAGCAGAATACAGTTGGTCGTATCCAACCTCCTTGAAGAAGAACGTCAATCAGGCACATAACCGTTAATTTTCGTGGGGGAAGGGACACAACTTCTAAAAATACAAAACTTGAGCAAAATTTCCTTAAAATGTAAGAACTTGTAGGAAATATCGTACAAAATTTTGAGATGAGGGGAAGGCACAGTATTGACAGCCAGGGACGAATCTCCAGCATTTTTATTGGGGGGGGGGGGAAGAGTGGTCCATATCCGGATAGTCAAAGGGCATGTGTTATATAATAATTTTTTTCTCCATATTATTGGGAGGGATTAACTGTCTCCCCTTACTCTAGCCCCAAATGACGCCCCTGTTGACAGCACAGCTCATATTCATATGCTTAGTTCAATAATTTAAAACAAATGCCAAGACTTGTAGCATTTAATTACTGTTGATGGTGCCATAAATCTTGCAAAAAAATCTTGATGACTCGCCCTTTATCAGGGACGTGATTTGTAATTTAAATGGGGGTGGGGAGTAATTTTGCAAAATTTTGGAAACAGTTGAACTGTATGAAACGTATAAGAAATTAAGGATAAAATTTTAAATATTTTGATGTTTCGATGAGGATGGGTCCGAAGCCCGGTCCCTCTTTTTCAAACCGGCTTACATCACCCTAAAAACAAAAAATAAAGTTACACGTCTAATCATTGTGTTTGTTCACCAAAACCCGTGTAATGTAAATATTTAATTCTGTTGCTCAGGCTGTTAAACACGAAGTGCATTCTTTTTGCTATACATTCTTTTCTTTTTACTTCCCAGCTTTTCTGCCACTACAGTTTCTCTTCTAGAAGTTCCCATCAACTTTTTGCCCTGTCCTCCTATTTTTGCATTGAAAGAACCGTGAATTTCTCCGAAAATGTTTCTTGTAGATTTTGTAATTGACATGCCCTTTGTTTAGTTGGGACCTAAGTTTTCTCTCCTTTACAAACTTTAGAGAAAAAAGAAAAATATCTTGAATCACGAAACTTATGCGCACTGTAGTTTTCTTATTCTTCTTCAGAGTCTAGACACTCGTGATACATATACAAACTGTAGGTCTTCCTGAAGCCCCATATAAAATATTTAAGAAGTTACAAGTTTGACCTTCTCGCCGATCTAATTAATTGAAATTTCGTGGAAAATCTGTGAAACCCTGTGCTCGGTTAAAAACAGCACAATACACATGCTGAATTGCTGAAAGATGATTTATGCCAGATCGAGGTATGTGAACAGCAACCCCAGTCCGGTCTATGTTCAACGCCTCCCCCTCCCTCTCATGTGCTAGAAGGCTGTGATTAATTTCTCTTTCTAAAAACTTTCTTCCATCCAGCTCGAATATCCCTCTTTGTCATGCAGTTTGAGCGAATCCTAAATAAGGTGTTTCCAAAGACGGCTTATGCTGGGTTGACTGAAAAATATTTGAAAACACTCATGAAGACCAAGAAGGGGGCCAGTAGGGAATACTAAAACACTTTCCATGCCTATGCTTAAAAAGAGTACGTAGGGACAGTTTTACCTTAAAGTTGATCTGAAGGACCCTATTCACCCTTGTAAAAAGTGAAAAATATCATCCCACTATTGAATTTTGAAGCTATTGAAGCGTTTGAAGCGTTAAAATAAAAACAGCATTGAAGCGTTAAAATAAAAACAGCATATTTAAGAACCCAGTTATTGAACTCTCAGAAAAGTCTAGTGAATGAACGGGAAGTAATAATTCTGTTCTGTATAAATATGTGAGTTTTAATTTTAATGCTTTAGTATATCTGCTGATGACCATCCCTGTGTATGTGGTCGAAATATCCGGACTTTTGTATCTATTTTCACTGTCTAATAAAAAAAAAATCAAAGAAGTCAAATGAAAAAAAAAACCGAAGAGCGGAGGGACGTGACAAAAAGCGAGCCGACCAAAGTGAAGGAACATTGCAAGGGCTGAAGGCCTGAGACCGAAGAGCCGAGCGCCCAGGCTTCGATCCGTAGGGAATGAAGCAAGCGGTGGGAAGTGACAAAAAGCCTACGAATTGAGCTATTTGCTATCAAAATAGCCGGCGAATTTTAGCATATTATTCCGTAATCCGATTAACGATTTTTCTTTTCATCATTTTTCATACAAGGAGAGAAAAGGAACGATCTCAATAAGAGAAACTGACCGAGGGAGACATATTTATTGGATACAAAACCAGCTTGAATCTTAATAAATTATTTGAAAAAAACTACGTTTTCTAAAGAGTTAAAGAGTCTGAGTTACAAGGTCGAACCTTAAAACGTACAGGGATTAGGAGGCACAGTTGGGGGGCTGCCGCCCCCC